>CAUYLG010045090.1:0-42965 GCA_963573385.1 Cacajao melanocephalus | reverse complement strand
CTCTCAAATCTAATTGAAGCTTGGAAGTACAATTATCTTTAAAGCATTTACGATGAGATGGTAAAGTTTATGTGATCTAATTGTTTAATTTTTAAACTACTCTCTTTCTCTCTCTCTCTCTCTCTCTCTCTCTCTCTCTCTCTCTGTGTGTGTGTGTGTGTGTGTGTGTGTGTGTGTGTGTGAAAAAAGTACATGGTCTAGTCCCTAAAGCAGTCATATTTTTTTCTTCTGAACTGCTACTTACAAAGTAATCTCAGTCACTGAAATTATAAATCATGTAAGTATTCATGATTAAAAGGCAAGACACAGCCAAGACAGTAAACATTCAACTCTCACATAAGCACAAAAATATTTATAAAATGTTCAGCATATCATGTTAAAGGACAATAGTTTTTCATTCTCTAGAGAAGTATGAATGAAATGCCAAAGATGAAGTCACTGGTGATATTCATAGGCAGCTTAGTGAGGATGTTGCCCACTGCCTTACGTCTGCAGGACACTTGGGATATGTCTGCAGAGCATTCATAATTTGAGTATTATCCAAAAGCAGTTTCATCAGCTGGTACTCTCTCTGAATTTCCTCAAGTTCTTTCCATGGACTTTATTAATTCTAATTGTTGCAAGTGTTCAAAAGAAGCAAGCCAGCTGTGTAGCATGGACTCAAAAGCAAATATTGTACATGGTCTATCAGTCTTGGAAATCTGTCTATAATAGCAATGAAACATTTAAATCACATCTATGAGGAGGAGCCATTTAATTTTCAAATGGTCTATAATGAGTTTCAGAAGTTTGTTTAAAGGAAAGCGCATTCTGTTTATAATTTTGAAAAACCTGTTGTTATGAAGGCTTTTGTTCTTATCAGTTCTATTCAACACTATATGGAAAGCTGTGTTCCAGTACATTAGGCAAGAAGAAAAGATACATTCAAATTGGAAAAGAAATAAAACTGTCTTTATTAGCAGATGCTATCATTATGTAGGAACTCCAGTGGAATCTACAACAAAAGACAAGAGCTAATAAATTTAGTGAGATTGCAGAAAATAAGGTCAATAATCAACAATAATTTATTATGTTTCTATACTAGAAATAAATAATCATAAATTGATACAAAAGTGACATTTATAATAGCATCAAAACATAAAATACAAAAGATGTGAAAGATTCATTTACCAAAAACTACAAAGCATTACTGAAAAAATTAAAGAAGACCTAAATAAATGGCAGTATATACCCCGATAGCTTATTTATGTGTCAGAAGATTCAATAATGGTAACATGTCAATTCTTCTTAAATTCATGAATAGATTAAATGGAATCCTAATCAAAATCTCAATAAGGCATTTTTTTTTGTAAAAATAGACAAGCTGATTTTAAAACTCATATGGGAATACAGAAGACTTAGAATAGCCAAAACAACTAAAAAAAGAGACCAAATTTGGAAGACTTATATTATAATACCTAGTTTCAAAACCATGTATAAAGCTACAGAAATCAAAGAATTTTGCATGGCCATAAAGATAGACAAATAGATCAATGGAAAAGAATAACGTCCAGAAATATAACTCATATATATGTGGACAATAAATTTTTGATGAAGGTGAAAGGTCTTTACAACTGATGTTGGAACAAGTGTATATCCATATGCAAAAACAAATGTGTCAAACCCCGTATACTTTGATTCATATGATATTTAATTATATATAGAAGTTAACTCAAAACAAATTACAGACCTAAATGATAAATCTAAAATGATAATAATTCTAGATGTAAAGAGAGAGGATAATCCTATATCTCTTGTTAGGGAAAGAAGTTCTAGATATAGTATACCAGCAAAAGCATGATCCATGAAAGAGTAAATAAACAAGAAATAAAAGGACTTGTATCTAGAATATATAAAGAACTCTTAAAATTAAATAATAATAATAATGATAATAAAGAACTAACCCAATCAAAAATAGGAAAAAGACTTAAAGATTTACAAATGGCAAATAAACACGTAAAAAGGTGTTCACTCATTAATCATTAAGCAAATACAAATTAAAACCACAATGAGAAGTCACTACAGACCAGGCAGAAATGGCTAAAATTTAAAAAACTGACCATGCAAGGTCTGGGCAAGGATGTGGAGGAACCGAATACTATACGCTGATGATGGGAACGTGAAATGATACGGCTACTTTGGAAAATAGTTTGACAGTATCTTTAAAATTCACATATGCAACTACCA
This sequence comes from Cacajao melanocephalus, assembly GCA_963573385.1. NCBI lineage: Eukaryota > Metazoa > Chordata > Mammalia > Primates > Pitheciidae > Cacajao > Cacajao melanocephalus. Next base: position 40,739 of record CAUYLG010045090.1, on the reverse strand, counting down.
TATGATCCAGCCATTCTGTTCCTAGGTATCTACCCAAGAGAATGACTCAAAGACCTGCATGCAAATGTTCATAGCAGCTTGATTTGTAATAACCAGAAACTGGAGACAACCCAAATGTCAATCGACAGGTGAATGGGTAAACAAGTGGTGACGTAACATGACTGAGCAACAAAATGTAATAAACTGTTAATACAAAGACTAAAATGGATGAATTTCAAGATAATTAGGCTTAGGAGAAGAAACCAGACAGAAAATAAATACACACTTTATAATTCCATTTACATATAATTCTAGAGAATGCATACTAATCCACAGTGACATAAAAGAGATTAGTGTTTACCTGTGTAGGGGGAGTATGTGAAAGGAATTACACATTTAGGAGTGATGGAAACAATATTTTGATTGTGGTGATAAGCTTCATGGGTGTATACATATGCCACTCTGTATGTGCTGTGAGGATTAAATGCATATAAGTAAATGCATGAAAAATCTTTAAAAAGTACGAATGTTTCTAATTATTACATATTAATTAAATGTCTGAATTGAATTATTTCCCATATCACAGTTTCTATAATTTTTCAACTCACTTTTTTACAGGTAGAATCTTTCTTCTCATCTTCAGTGGTTTTGTTTTTCATTCTCTGCCTTCCTTAAGTTTTTTTGTTGACTTCTCTTTTTTGTTTTTTGAGTTCTCTTTTTATAGTTATTCTAATAATGCATTCCTAATACCATGGAAATCTACTTTCTTTTTTTTTTTTTTTTTTTGCTACTATTAGCTTTCTTTGTCAGTGAGGGCAGTAGGTAGTGTAATGGTCTCTGGATTTAAAAAACAACCCAGTAAATATCTTTTGGATGAAGAAATATATCACAAAACAGATGAACAGAATGTCTCTGCTTTCAACAAACTCTATTAAAGTGTCTCGTATGATTGACCAGCTTTTATAACCTAATATTTAGAATGTAATAAGTAATAACAGGATTAAACTCACTATCCTTTTAATTAGTACAAATTATTCCTAATAAGGAGAATCCTGATTACATTGAGCACTGTAGAATAATGGCAGAGAAAATGTAGGCTAGTTCTTAACTCTAGCCCTTGGATATTTTCACTTTCAGTGGCTAATGAAAGAGTGGAATAATCTACTAAATCCTATCTGCTCACAGATAGTGTAACTGGGACTCCTGTAAGAAAATAGCAGAGTTGTAGTCCTCTTAACTTGAGCAGGGGTGTTAGAGGTGGGATGGAGAGTAGAGAGAACTGTGCAGTGCGTCAACTTAAAGAATCCATTCTTCATCTTCTGCCTTTGCTTTCCAATATAGAAAGGGGATACAGGCTGGAGAAATCTAAACATGAGTCAGCATAATTATAGCAATTCTTCCAGTTAGGAAGGGCTATGTTGGTGGCACAAAATAGCCCAGCAATTTTCTTTCCACTAAATGAAAGAGGAGGGAAGTATAAAGCAGTAGTGGTTTTTTTAGTAATAGGAGCAACTAGAGTCAAACCGCATTTTATCAGTGCCCTGCAATAATACATTTCATACCTTGTGTGTATAGACAAACATGTAAATAAAAAGTTTACATATATGTTTGGTTTCATAAACTATCATTTTAGGGATATGTACATAAATAAATAGCAACTGCTTATGTTGATGTCATTCAACCACAGTGGGTCATATTAAACCTGTTAAAAGAACAGCACGTCATCAACAATTTTTCTCAATATGGTCGACACTTTAAGAAATATAGAAGTATTATTTTGTATAGCAATTCATGAATGTTTCAATATATGTGCGGTTTACTGCTTTAGAATATTGTGAGCTCGCTCCTTCCTTCCTTCCTTCCTTCCTTCCTTCCTTCCTTCCTTCCTTCCTTCTCTCCTTCGTTCCTTCGTTCTTTCCTTCCTCCCTTCCTTCTTTGTCTCACTGTCACCTAGGCAGGAGTACAGTGGTACAATCACAACTCACTGCAGCCTGAACTTCCCGGGTTTAAGTGATCCTCATGCCTCAGCCTCCTGAGTAGCTGGGACTACAGGCGTGTAACACCATCCTATCTGGTTTTTGGATTTTCTTTTTTTTTTTTTTTTTTTTTTTTTAGAGACAGGGTTTGGCCATGTTGCCCAGACTGGTCTTTAACTCCTGAGCTCAAGCAGTCCACCTGCCTCAGCCTCCCAAAGTGCTGGGATTATAGGCATGAAATACCACGCCCTGAGTTATCATTTTCTTACCAATTACTTTTCTTATAGAATTGCTTGTGGCCATCCATAGTCTGAATTGTAACCACTATTCTAGACAGTTTTGTCCATTATATGGGTTAAGAACCTATAAAAACTGTTTCCTTTTTGAATTTTCTGTGTCACCATAGAAATTATCCACGAGTTAAGTGTTTGTTTGTGAATGATTTGTAGTCTTTGATAAAGCAAACTTTGAATGAAATAAATCTCTTCATGATTTATTTGTTTGTTTGTTTGTTTGTTTTTTTAAAGAGTTTTGTTGGCAGGGTGTGTGGCTCATGCCTGTAATCCCAGCACTTTGGGAGGCCAAGGCGGGTGGATCACCTAAGTTTAGGAGTTTGAGACTAGCCTGACCAACATGGTAAAATGCCATCTCTACTAAAAATACAAACATTAGCCGGGTGTGGTGGCATGTGCCTGTAATCCCAGGTACTCAGGAGGCTGAGGCAGGAGAATCACTTAAACGCAGGAGGTGGAGGTTGCAGTGAGCAGAGATCATGCCACTACACTCTAGCCTGGGCATCGGAGCGAGACTGTCTCAAAAAAAGAAAAAAATAGAGTTTTGTTTGTTTGTAATATTTTTTACCTTTTTTTCTTCTTTCTTTCTTTCTTTTTTTTTTTTTTTAGAGACAGGATTTCCCAATGTTGCTGACTCTAGCAATCCTCCTGCCTCAGCCTATAAATTTTGCTATAAAAAATAAGATTTATTTTTTATAATAAGATTTATTGAAAAATTTATGAATAAAATAAATTTATGAAAAATCAATCTTATTCCAAGAAATTATTAGAAAAAGAAGAGCTTTGGCCATATGTGATGTTGAAAGCATCTTTGTTGGAAAAAAAGAGTTTTGGCCATATGTGATGTTGAAAGCATCTTTGCCTATTTGCAATTCTGGACTGAATAAATGGTCAGAATAAAATAAGCCCACACTACTCCATCTATCCCCATTTTTTGTGTGTGTGTGTGAAAACTGTAGAATTTTTTTCCCCTTTTAAGGGGAAATTCAGTGTCCAGTTTAGTTCCTTTAGTTTTTATTTATTTCATTTTGTTACTGATGGGCTTTCAATTTTTGCTTTGTCTATCTCACTCACTCTTTGCAAATTCCTCTGCTTCCTCTCAAGCAGTTGTGTGACAGTATTGAACAGCTGTCATGGCCTGTCTCTGAAGTGACCATTCTTGATCTGACATTTATTCAGTCCAGAATTGCAAATAGACAAAGATGCTTTCAACATCACATGTGGCCAAGAAGCTCCTCTTTTTCTAATTATTTCTTGGAATGAAATTAATTTTTCTTTCATTTTGTTTATAGCAAAATTTAGATGCAGCTAAGTTGGCAGAACATTATTATTTATAAATCATAACCAAAGTATTTGAATCAAATATTGGCAAATACTAAGTTCTCTAATTCACACTAGTTATGTATATTTATTTATTTATTTTTCTGACTTTTATTTTAGGTTCAAGGAGTACATGGGCAGGTTTGTTACATAGGTAAATCGCATGTCGCAGGGATTTAGCGTATAGACGATTTCATCACCCAGGTAATCAGCATATACCAGATAGATAGCTTTTCAATCCTCACTCTCCTCCCCACCTCCACCCTCAGTAGGTTCCAGTAGCTGTTGTTCCTTTCTTTGTGTCCATGCATACGCCATGTTTATCTTCCATTTGTAAGTGAGAACACGTGTTATTTGTTTTTCTGTTCCTGCATTAATTTGCTTAGAATAATGGCCTCCAGATCCATCCATGTTACTGCAAAGGACAGGATCTTATTACATTTTTATGGCTGCATCACACTACTCATTTTTCTTAAAAGATTTTTAACATCTGTAATTACTAGGATATAGTTAGAAGTTTATCCAAGAATAGGGTGCTTTTCTAATATTTTTGGTAATAGTATTCTAATTGCAATCCCATAACATTAACTTTAGAGAATAGGCACAAAAATAATTTAATATTTAAATAGGAATTTAGGAATTTTTTCCCGTAGATCTCCAGTAACTTAGACTACAAACTATATGAAATTTTGTGTTAAATCTGGCTTCATTAAACTAATAATTATTTAATAATTCTGGGAAAAGAGTGTAGGTAACAAATTAATAGTGTACTATCTTAGAAAATTCTTAAATTTTTTAAGGATAAAATTTTTATCATTTTTAGCTTTTCAATAAAATAATTTTTATTCAATGAGTATATTGATTATAAGTGAATCTTATACATTTTAAAGCAACTTCAATGGTTATTCATTTAACAGTTCTTTTCCAATTTTCTTGAGATAATACATGTACTAAAGTAGCAGAATTGCATTTTCTCAATGTTCTCTATTTTGACATTTTTTAAGTTTCACTGAGATATAATTTCATACACCATGTAATTCACCCACTTAAAGTGCACAACTCAATGGCTTTTAGTAGAGTCATAGACTTGTGTAAACATCACTGCAATCAGTCAATTTTAGAACCTTTTTGTCACCCCCAAATAAAATCCTATGCAGTACCCATTAGCGGTTACTCACTATCCTTCCCCAGTCTCAGCTACAGACCTAGGAGATCTTTAATTTACTTTTTATCTGGCCAAATTGCCTGTTTTGGAATTTTTGCATGACTAGAATCATACACCATGTAGTCTTTTGTGGCTGGCATCTTTCATGTAGTGATGTTTTCATGGTTATTACTATTTTAGCATGTATCAATATTTCTTTCCTTTTTATCAGTGAATAGTATTCCATTGTGTGTATTCATACCACATTTTATCTATCCATTCAACAATAGACATCTGAGTTATTTCCACTTTTTTTGCTAATATGGATAATTCTCCTATGAAAATTCCGATACAAGTTTTTGTATGGACATGTTTTCATTCCTCCTAGGTATATACCTACCAGTGGAAGTGACGGATCATGGTAACCCAGTGTTTAACCTTCTGAGAAGCTGCTAAACTGTTTTCCGAGGTAGCTGCACCATTTGACATTCCCACCAACAATGTATGAGTTTCACAATGTCTTCACATCCTTGGAAATCCTTGTCATGGTGTGTCTTTTTAATTGTAATCATCCAAATGGGAACAAGGGAGGGGTCTCACTGTGGTTTTGATTTATATTTCTCTGATAGCTAATTAGGTGAACATCTTTCCATGTGTTTACTGGCAATTGATGTATCTTATTTGGAGGAAGATCTACTCAGATTTTTTTGCCTATTTTTTAAATTGAGTAATTTGTCATTTTACTATTGAGTTATAGACTGTTTAAAATTAATGAGGGTAGTTTCCCTAAAGAGATTTTTTAAAATAGATGAGTTTTAACTGACTTAAATATATGATTTCCACTTTTGATGTAGAGCTTGTTCTAATATACAACACTGATTTTGTGTCATAATATTAATCACAATTTATACCTGACTCCAAAATAAATTATTATAGCAAAACATGATTTCATTAAGCCATACTTTAAAAATAATGTTATCTTCTCTTTCAAAGACACATACAGAATGTTTTAGAAAGCAAAAACTGCTTAACGGTCAACAAATTATAGGGCTTTTACAAAGAAGACTTTGGCATTTAGAGAGTGACAATGTCATTTGAGTAAAATTAATTTTTTAAAATGACACTAATTTTTTCCTACTTTACCTTAATAATTTTCCCTTGAAAGTCTGTATAGGAAGATTGACAATGTGGTCAACACCAGCTACATGTCTGAATCCTAAAAACTTGAAATTGCCTGGATGTCATAGCAGGAAATAAAAATATTTTCTGTAGAACAACAGTATTCTAAGATACTGATCCCACAGATCCTTGGAAATACATGTTCAATTTTTAACGTGGAAGCTTTTAAACATGATGAGGTAAATTACAATATATGTGAAAATGAAAATGCTAAGAACATGGTTTAGAAGAAAGCAGAATTGTCAATATAGTTTTTGAGACTATTCTCCAAAAGTCTCCAAGTACAATACAAATTATTTTTAAAAAAATTATGTTCTTCACATGGACACAGGGAGGGGAACATCACACATGGGGGCCTGTCGGGGGATGGGGAGCTAGGGGAGGGATAGCATTAGGAGAAATACCTAACGTAGATGATGGGTTGATGGGTACAGCAAACCACCATGACACGTGCATACCTATGTAACAAACCTGTACATTCTTCACACTTATCCCAGAACTTGAAGTGTAATAATAAAAAATTAAGTTCTTGGCATTTTCTCATTTATACATATTCCTTTCACTCTAAAAGTACTATACTACAAAATTTTAATTACATAGATTTTCTTTTCATTTAAACAAATCATGATTAAAGTGTAAAATGTTTCATATTAAGTTTCCTGAGAAGGGAAATTTGTCTTGTGATTCATAGAACAACAAATACTTAAGTATATAGTATTAAGTATAATAACTACTTAATACAAGCATATTGACTAAATGAAACATAAAATATGTATTAATTGTTTTCTAAGGTAACCTCTCCACATAATGGCAGAGGACCCCAGGATCTGTAAGAGCAACAAATGAAAAGGGAACTAAAATGCTGATCTGTTGATTTTCAAGGCAGACATGCAGCTATTAAGATGTGTTCTGTGAGCTTCTGTCGTCTAAACCCTCAGACCCTGTGAATCCCCCCAATAAGACCCAGTGTCTGTCACATTATTACCCCATGGGCACTTCTCAGCTGTATTTGTGTTCAGTCCTTTTCAGGTTCTACCAGGAAAAGAAAAGGACGGGGAAATACAAAGCTAACACTTTGATATGATCTCCATTTTACTCCTTGCACATAACTAATTATATTAGTTTCTGATTTATTCATTCTTTTATCTTATTTTCCCAACAATTTACAAAACAAATGCTGATTACCATTGGAAAGATTGCATAAATTATCTGTTATGTACATCACTCCTTCATGATGCCGAATTCTTCTTTTTTCTTTTCTTAGCAAATGCCATATTTTCACTTCAGCCGACCTGTGTAACAATCACCATACAGCCCAGCGCTGAGGAATCATAAAAAATTAAAAGCATTTGACTGGCAACAAATCAATTATTTCAACAATTTTCTTTTACTTGTAAGAATGCAAGCAATCTTAGGCATGAGTTACTATTTTTAGAGTCCCAGTTATAATACGCTTCTTTCAATTCTAGGCTCAATTAAGAAATTTAAATTATGTAGAAAGGAACAAGTATAACAACCTTACTTCACCTCAATCATGAACAAATTTGTTTTCCACTCATGATATAGATATGCTGTGGGTGAGAAAACTAAATTTCTTCTGCATTAAAAAGAAGATTGAAAAGTAAAATATGGAAAGGATTTTTTTGAAGAAGAGACCTTAGAGATGTAATCTAGCGATTACTCAACTGCTTTTATCCTGCAGATGAGGAATTTTAAACTCAGAAACACTTCATTTCACAAGAGCATACATGAGAAGCCAGGCTATAAATCTGAAAACAGCTTACAGTAACTATTAAGTATTTGCAACACATCCATCAAAAAGTAAATATGCGAGTTCCATCGCAGCCAGGAGTGAAGCTGCCTTTCTCCTTTGTGAGTTGCTCTCATCGCCACTTGACAATGCAGATCTTCGTGAAGACCCTGACCGGTAAGACCATCACCCTCAAGGTCCAGCCCAGTGACATTATTGAAAATGTCAAGGCAAAGATCCAGGACAAGGAAGGCATCCCTCCTGACCAGCAGAGATCAATCTTTGCTGGGAAACAGCTGGAAGATGGGCACACCCTGTCTGACTACAACATCCAGAAGGAGTCCACTCTGCACTTGGTCCTGCGCTTGACGGGGGTTGTGTAAGTTTCCCCTTTAAGGTTTCAACAAATCTCATTGCACTTTTCTTTCAATAAAGTTGTTGCATTCCCTCCCCCCTCCAAAAAAAGTAAATATGCAAAACATAACCACCTGCTAAACAAATGCTACAAACCCATAGTCAAGAGATGAAGAACTTTGCTCAAGCACTGCCAATCTTTCTTGTTCCAGAATTACTACTAAACTCACAGGGGTTCAAGTTCATCAGGGATTAGAAATAGAGATTAGAATTGAGGATAAAGGCTTCTAATTTGTCCTCAGTGGCAAGTGATAGATGGTCTGTAAAGAAAAATCAAATGACTTTTTACCCTTGATTGACCAGGTTTTAACATCATGACAAATTGGCTTTATTTTATTCTCTCTACTCATATACATATACATACACAGTTACTATTTTTATCAGAACCATTTGAGAGATGGCATATACCATGTTCCGTTACCTATTAATAGTTTGGTATGTATTTCCTAAGAACAAGGATATTCTCTTACATAACCGCTATACAGTTAGCAAAATAAGAAAAGCTCACACTTTGATCTAATCTCCATTTTATCCCTTGCACATAACTAATTATATTAGTTTCTGATTTATTCTTTCTTGTTTTTGAAAAAAGCAGATATGTATATTTTCTTGTACATTGTCTTATTTCCTAAATAGTATTGTTTTGTACAATAAGTCCATTAAAAAAACCCTGCAAAGCCAAATGAAGTAAAAATACTTTTGCAAATTTTCTACACAATTGCACATTTTGAAATATTTTTATACTTTTCTATATCTTCTCTCATTCCTTCTTTCCCAACTGTTTTAAACCTCTTAGCACAAACCAAACCCAATTTTCCAAGGAAATTGTGCTATAAGCAATGAAGAATCTATGAGAGCTTCCAAACAGAGAACTGATATGATCAAATCTAAGATTTAGAAAGCAGACCGTGGCAGTGTATGAAGGAGGCAATAAAATCGGAAACAGCTGATGCTGTGAGACTCAGTTATGAAGTTCTGGTAACTTTTCAGGTAAGGTATGTTGAAAGTCTGAATTAGGATCAAAGTAGGAGGAGTAGAAAGTGGAAAAAAATAAAAAAAGGTGGAAAAAGATGACCACCATCTGAATTTGGAGAATAAAGAAGGGGAAGAAAGTGAAGATGGTAGACAGATATTGCTGTAATTATCTGAACTAGGAAACAGAGGAGGAACTAGGAAGGAGAAAGATTAATGGTTTGGTAGTAAATCTGATGAGTTTCAGGTATGGGGGTCCTATCCTTGTGGAATGGTTTAGAGCACAAATGTAAGTATAGAGAAAAAATAGGGTGCTGTACAGACTGGTGCTGAGGAAAGAGTTTGCTTGGTAGTTTCATTTGTGTTGTTTTCATGCAGAACTGTCTTCTCTTTCGACCTGCACAGCTAGGACTGCAATGAACAGGTGAAGCTGCTCCTTCATGGTTAAATCAGCAGGAGAGGCTGAAGCATGGTGGTTTTGGTTATATATGCTACACAGTTGCACAGAACTACTTAAATATTCAGTCTTTATGAAAGTAATGATATACCAAAGATATTTTGTAATAGTGCATGTGGTGTCTGCAGAGAACTCTGAATATTGGGTGTCTTTTTTTTTTAATTTCTCTCTGTGAGATCTGAATGACCTTTGAGAATATAATATGTGGGTATGAACATAGTTCAGTATCAGACTCCCACCCCTCTTCCTGGAGAAACACACAACACACACACACACACACACATGCACACACACACACACTGGTTTTCTGGAAAGAAGTCAAACCTCTGTTGTTGCTAACATTTTTTCCATGGAGAATAGATTTTATCGATTTTTCTACATATAGTTTCCTGTTATGCCAGGAGAGGAAATGTTTTCTCTTGTTTCTAGCAAACAGACATATTTGGACAATGGGAAATCATGTTCAGAAGAGAGGAGGGAACTTCACTCCCTGGCAGAGAGGACAGCTTTTATAAGAATCCTCGGCGTGGCGTGGTGGCTCACACCTGTAATCCTAGCACTTTAGGAGGCCAAGGCTGGCAGATCATGAGGTCAAGAGATCGAGACCATGCTGGCCAACATAGTGAAACCCCACCTCTACTAAAAATACAAAAATTAGCTGGGTGTCGTGGCGCACACCTGTAGTCCCAGCTACCCAGGAGGCTGAGGCAGGAGAATCGCTTGAACCCAGGAGGAGGAGGTTGCAGTGAGCCGAGATCTTGCCACTGCACACCAGCCTGAGGGACAGAGCAAGACACTGTCTCAAAAAAAAAAAAAAAAGAATTCTCAGTGCCCTGACTTTGGTACCCCTTTCTTCTCTACAGCTACTTTTATTAACATGAGTGCAGTGTTCACGTCTGATCAATACCTGCAATGGCTGGCTGTGAATACCCAAGAAGAATCACGGCACTGGATGGGGCAGAAGGAAGAAGATATTGAATTAGAAATACTGAAGATAATTTCCCTTTTCAGATACATTGATGAAGATAAAGCACATTCCTGTGATGAGAGCCCTGGTATCTTGCCTTTGGCCAGAACAAGGAGTGGAGATAGTGGAATCTGAGACTCCGGAAGGCCTGTGCCCATCTAGCCATCCTGACACTAGTTGTGATCTCTTGCCTTCAACACCTCTTTGCCATTGTTTCCTCTCACCTTATAGCCTGATTTAGACTCTGTTGATGGCAAATTGTGATGCACCAGCATTGTTTATCATGATGATAGTATTTGTTTTCATTCTTATACTAATGCAGCCATTATTTCTGCACAATGTCTTTCCACTCTCTTTCTACTCATCTAAGAATGGCTTATTACAGGAGGAACAGAAGCTTTATATGTAGTAAGACACAGCATCCTAACTGTGACATGGGATTATATCCATTAACATGTGTCTTTCATTATATGTGTGTGTGTCTATACATCTTCATGATCTTATTTCTATTGGACTGGCCTATTTCCTGTTTTTGAAAGTGCTTTATGTGTTCCTACCTCTCTGCCCTTTTCCATGTATTCATTCCATATAATCTTCACACTTCCCCATGATAAATGCCCCAACTCCTTCCATCTATCTGCATGCTTTAGAGCGGTAGGGTGGTTTATTTTTAATTTTTTGTATTTTTCTTAGCTCCAAGTTCTTGCTTGTCACCCAGGCTGGGGTGCAGTGTGAAGATCTAGGCTCACTGCAACCTCTGCCTCCCAGGTTCAAGCGATTCTCCTGCCTCAGTCTCCAGAGTATCTGGGATTACAGGTGCCCACCACCACACTCAGCTAACTTTTGTGTTTTTAGTAGAGACAGGGTTTCACCATATTGTCCAGGCTGGAGTGCAGTGGCAGGATCATAGCTCACTACAGCCTCCACTTCCTGAGCTCAAGAGATCCTCCTGTCTCAGCCTCTGGAGTAGCTAGGACTGAGGTCATGCACGACCATTCCCGGCTAATATTTTTATTTTTTGTACAGATGGGGTCTTGCTGTGTTGCCCAGGCTGGTCTTGAACTCCTAGCCTCAAGCGCTCCTCCCACCTTAACCTCCCAAGTGTTTACAGATGTGAGCCACTGCGATCAACCTAAATGCATTTTTAAAAATTCAAGATTTAACTGAAATATATTTTGCCATGACCCGTTTTCATTACTGTCATCTTTTGTTACTTAGATATTGTGTATAACTTACAGTCTGCTATTTATTTGACAACTACATTGCTGTATACTCTTAGTTTTATTTTTCTATGTTTAAGCCTTGACTTTTAAAATAAATGTCTTTGGTAAAATAATGACCAAACTCTTGGACTTTGGAGACAGATGAACTTGGTTTCGAATCCTGGCTCTTCTGCTTAGTAATGGTAAAATGTCAAAGTTACTTAATAATTTTGAAGGGTCAGTTTCCTCATGTGTAACACAATCATAGGAACCATAAAGTTGTCATGAGGATTAAATAAGATAATATATGTAAAAGATTTAGAACAGCGATTGAGAATTAGACCTAACATTTGCTCAAAACTATTTTTTCTGATCTTTTAAAGAAGTTTCTATGTTCACAAATTAATCAATCAAATGGTGCTGCAGTGTTTGGCACAGAATGTAGTAGATAAGACTATCTCAAAGTAAAAACCCTTTTCATGAAAGGCTGATAATTACATTCATAAACATCATTCTCTCTTTAACCTTGATGAAAGTTTCACTTTCCCTCTAATTCCCTTCAGTGAATTTTTTATCATATATTTACTCTTCATGTTATAATATTCTAATAACAGAACTGAAATTCTGTAAAATATTTGCTCTAACCATATGGTGTTCTTTGTGAAATCTTCACAATAGATGAGAAAATAAATTGTGAAATGGAAAAATAAATTTATTTACCACCACTCATATGTATCTGAAAGGAGAGGAGGATTAATGCATAGGAATAAAAAATAAAACAAACAATATCAGAATATCAGATGGGTGCTTTTGTCCCATGAATCAAGGGCATCTCAGTCACAGAAGGCACACTGCTGATAAGATTTGGAGTTTCGAAATAATTTTGCTCTTAAAGGGGCCAAGGGAAAAACTTCTCCTTCACCTCTGAAGGTTGACTGAAAAACCAACTCACAAAAGGTAAATTAGTAAGAGAAATGGCATACACACTTATTAGCATGCACAAAGGAGGATCATAGAGTAATTACCCACCACACCATGGGGGTACAGATGGTTATATACCCTTCCAGATAGGGGACATGGAGATACGGAAGTATGGATTATTTCAGGGGGTTAGTAAATTATTTTTAGGGGAATCCAATGGGCTTGAAGAACATACCATGGCCTGGGATAAAGTTTGTTGGGCTTTCAGAGTAGACAATGGTTTGTGACAAAAGTCTGTCGGATTTGTTGACAGATTTCCGTTTTTCTTCCTCCAATAATTTCAGTTAATAAAAACTAGGGAAGCGACCAGAGGTAACTGTTTTTGTCTTTGATAGGTCCAGACTTTAGGCAGATCAGGGAATTTCAGAGAACACCTTTGTTTTGTGCCTTGGGAGGGAGAGAGGATTGGGCGAGTGGTTGGGGATGGCGGTCATCAGGGAGACCCTGAAGCATGTGAAAGCACCAGATTTGGGGGTATTGGTTTCTGAGCCCAACACCCCTCACAAAATCTGTGAATACGTTAATCAAATAGATAAACCTATCAAATAGATTAGAGTACCATACACCAGGAAGCCAAATGTAGCCTGCCTCCAGTTTTTCTAAATAAAATTTAGAAATTTTCTAAACAAAATAAAATAAATTTTCTAAATAAAAGAAAATTTCACTGGAATCCAGCCATGCCCATTCACCTACTGGTTGTCTGTGGTTCCTTCTGCACTACAGTGGCAGAGTTGAGTGGTCGTGATAAAGACCAAGCGGCCCAAAACCTGAAATGTTTAATATCTGGGCCCTTTACAGAGAAAACTTGCTGATATTTGAAATTGACTACACAGTTACAAATGAAACAGTACAATGTAATAGCTCATGTCGTTTTCCTTCTATGTGAAAGAAAATGCAATATGATTCATTCCAGGTTGTCTGTTTTATGTTTTAATTTTTATTGCTTTTATTATGTGCAAAATTGGAAATAACATTGAGTTTCCAACTTATCTACTCAAACGTATTTCCTTTTGAAAATATTAACAAAGTTAATGGCATTGAGTTTCTCTCCAAATTCTGTAAATAGCATAAAAATCTCATCATCTAATTATTATCTGTGTTAGCAACTGCCATTTCAATTATTAAGCTGGGAAATATGCTAACGGTTAAAAACCTTATTTTTTAAGCTAAAATTTAGTTTATCTTTCTAATCCTTTTAATAATCTGGTAGCCAAATCTAGAAAGTATAAATATCTTTTAGGATGCACACTTCTTTAAGAATAAAATAGGAAAATCGCTTATTTTGATGATGGTATAATCAAAATAAGTCAATGTGCAAATCCTGAGTAAAGGCAATCTTTGATGGATCCATTACAGATTCTGCTCTAGAAATACGGACTAATATGAAGTTTTTGTAAGTTGTTCCCAAGAGAGAAATGGCCCCTATCAGTGAAGTGAGTTGAATAGAGAGACTTAAGAAAGAAATTTTCTCCAATTTAATGATTTAGAGCTTTTTGAGTGCAAGATGATGGAAATCTGAGAGTGTTACAGAGAGCGATGAGTAATGACATATCAGGGACAATTTAAGTGAATGGCTTTTGAGATTAAAGTGAATATCTGCATGAAAGTACTTTAGGGAGAGACAGTAATTGGAATTGGTTCTCACCTTGGTAAGCTTCCCTGCACATCTGCACCTCAATGCATTTGATATTGCCATGGGGAATTTTTGAGTCCCTCAGCATCTATAGATCCTTGGCTATTTAAAATGGAAAATAATGGTGTATCTCTTAAAAGGAATGATTACTATCCTACTAATTATTTTGAATTCTAAATGAAATTCTGACTCATCAAAGGCATAGGTTTACTTCAAAGGATTGTAATGTGGTAAATATCATAAAACATAGTGTTGCAGGCATAGATAAAGATGGGATATATTTGAATACAAAATACATTTGAAATAAAACATGAACGTTTTCTATACTTTCGAAGTATTTATATTTTTTAGTCCTGCCAGTGAGTTAGCCTAGAATAAACTCGTTGCCAATTTCAAGTAGACAATTATTTTATTGGTGTAAGTTTTCTTTAACAACACATTTTATTTATTTGTTTGATTGGTTAGGCAAGTAAAGTACAAAATTTAAAAGAAACAACATGCAGTAAAATGTAAATCTTCCCTCGCACTGCTATCTGTTAGATATCTAGTTACCGTTCTTGGAAATAATCCCTGTTACCATTTTCTTCTCTGTTCCTGCAGAGTCAGACTGTGCTATGTAAGCATTTTCTCATAGGTTCTTTTTAATAATGCAAATAGCACCATGTTCTTCACACAGTTCAATACTTTGATGTTTTTACCTTAATAATAGACATTTGAGATTCTTATCTATCCAGCACTTCATTATTTTTAATATCTTGTAATATTTTATTATATGAATATACCATAATTTTTTAAAGCTTTTTGTGCATCTGTGTGTTTGTGTGAGTGATGCGTGTGTATGAGTGTGTGCTGGGGGGCTCAAATACAGAGGTTGCATTACTCGGGTCATGTCACGCTATCCTATTGGGCTGAGTCACCTCTATTGCTGTATTTTATTTGCTTTTTCCTTCATCTTTGATCCCTAAATCCATTTTTTCCTCACTCTTCCTCCACCATAAGTATCACTCTAATATGTGTCATATTTTTTCTAAGATACATATGTGTTTTTGTAAACTGTAAAATATTGTTTTGTGAGTGCATCTTTAAAATTATATTAATAACATTATGTTATTGCTCTAGTCCACACTTCATGGTCACTGCTTATGAATTGCTCCATGATACATGTCCATTACTTTTAAATAATTTGTTTATTTCAGTAGTTTATTTATTTAACTAGTTTAATATATCTATTCATTTTTCTAAATTTATTTCCCAGAAATATACATGTAAGATGCTTCCAGCTTTCATAATCAAGATAATACTGTAATAAGCATATTAATGCATACTCTTGTATAGATCTATGTGTGATGTTTCTGAGACCAAGTATAGCATTGCCGGTCATTCTCATAATTATTATGTACTGCAAATTGTTCCACATGTCTGCTATATCAGGTTATACTTTCACCTGAAACAGTTTCTATTTTTTCATATCTTTTCCAAAACTTGGCATTATATAGTTTCCTAGTTATTTTAATTGCTGGATATAAAATAATAAATAATTATTTTACATATGACATTTCCTTTCCTATTCACATAGTGTCCATTCTTTTAACTTGAAATGCAAATGTTTTCCAAATTTGAAAATATTCATATCCTAGATAACATTGTCTTGTTTTATTCTTGTAATTTTCTTCCCTAATGTTTCTCTCAAATCTTCTTTGTAAAGCAAAATATCTTCAATTCCTATATACTCATATCTATCAATATTTCACTTTATGCTGAATACTTTCATACATTTATATTTTTTGTTAGCTTTAGGGTATCACATTTCACATTTTTATATGCTTTATATGCCAAGTTTCATTTGTGTAAGGTGCAAGATGAGAATCTAAATTCATCTTTCTCTATGAAGTTGCAGTTTTCTTAATAACATTATTAAGCAATCACTATTCTGCTCACTTCTCTGTGGTTCCCTGTAAAACTAGACAAGCTATCTAGCTGGGTTAGTTTTTAGTGTTCTCTTTTTTCCGTTTCCTAATTTACTGTTTGTATTCAGAGCACAGTTTTTATTTTATGTCTATGTTGTGTGTCTTACTATTGAGACACGATTGTATTTTCTTTTTCCCTAATATCAGTAGGATGTGGATATTATTTATTTGTGTCTTTTTCTTTATTCTTTACCAGTCTGGCTAGAGGCTGTCCATTGCATTAATTTTAAAAAATAAACCAGCTTTTAGTTTCATCAATTTTTTTCTATTTCTTAAACTTTTAATATAATTGATTTATTATCTACCCTTTATTATTTTCTTCCTTCTGTTTGGTTCGGGTTTAATTTGCTTTTCTTTCTCTAGATTCTTAAGGTTGAAACTTAGGTCAATGATTTCAGACAATCTTCTGTCCTAATAGAAGTATTTAATATTAGTATCACAATGAAATCTTCAGGGAATCATTTCTCACTGCATTATTTGTCTGAAAAAGCATTTCACCTTCATTGCTGAGAGATGTTTTCTCTAGGTATGGAGATCTGAGTTGACAGGTTTTTTTATTGCTTTCAAAAACTTAAAGCTGTGACTCCAATGTCTTCTGACTTGTATGCTTTCCGATGAGACGGCGTCTATAATTTTTGTCTTTGTTTCTCTGTAATGTGATGTGTCTTTTTCACAGGCTGCCTTCAAAATTGTCTTTTTATTTTTTTTCAGCCCTTTGAATAGGATGTGTCTAGGTATATGGCATTTTTCAATCTTGCTTTGCAGTCTCTTAGCCTCTTGAATCTTTTTTTGATGTCTTTCATTATTTTTGGAAAATGTATCTTTTCAAACATTTCTCTCATTTGTGCTCTCTCTCTTCTCCTTCTGAGTCTTTAATTACAAGTATTTAGATGATTTGAAATTGTCACACTTTTTGATGCTCCATTCTGTTTGTTCTCATTCCTTTTCTCTCTGTGTTTAAGCTTTGGGGATGTCTGTTGGCCCATCTTGAAGTTCATGATTCTTTCCTCAGCCAGGCCAAGTCTATTGTTGAACCTGCTGAAGGAATTCTTCAAAGGATATTTCCTTATGCCTTAGGGCTGATCAGCTTTGTTTTCTTCCTTGAAGCATTTGCTTCTTTATGAGACAAGGGATTAGGCAGGGAAGCAGGATTTTTGTTTTTCTGCAATGGCGGCTACTCCCTCCTCCTTGCCTTCATCAGTAGGGGAGGTCCTCCTGTCTCTTGCCCTACTGTTCTCTCTCTTTTTTTTTGTCTTTTTGTTTTTTTCCTTTTTGTGGAGAACGGGGTCTTGCTATATTGCCCAGACAGGTCTCGAACGCTTGAGCTCAAGCTATCCTCCTGCCTCTGCCTCCCTAAGAGCTGGGATTACAAGCGTGGCCACAGCGCCCGACCTACTGTTCCCTTGAACAGCCACTGGAGATCTATGGAAAAGAGCTTGTTAGTAAATTTAAAATCTCCTTGTATCTGAAGCTGTCAGCTGTTGTATAATGTTGTGCTGGTTCACATTACGTTTTCAGCTATTTATTAAAATTTTAGGCGATTTCTTCTTACAGTCTTTGATGGCTCTGCTTTTTGCCTGCATTTTGCCATAGATGAGACAGTTCATACTTCCCCTCTCTTTTTGTGGACGCCTTCCCCAAAGTGGATTTTCAGACTAATTGGTTACTCTGTGACATCAGCTTTTCGATAAGTTCAAGAAAATTTATGATTTTGCATTTATCTAGCTTTTTCATGTTAGAATGAGACAAGCCTTCTTTACAGCTCTCTATCCTAGATGTAAGAACATCCCTCTTATTAATGTTTTTAATTAAAGTTAGGGTCAGCGTGTTTTGTTCCAAAAATAATTTTTGTGTTTTATTGTTGTAATTCTGAAAAATTTGTAAGTTGAGTAGATAGAATTAACATCATCTGATGTGAAGTCTTCCTATTTACATGTTATGATATGAAGTTTCAATAACAAATTGTGCCTTTACAATTTTTCAAATATCTTTTCTCACCCTTTGGGAGCATTTAAGTATTTCTGTGCATACATCTAGCATACTTCTTAAGTTTATTTCTAGTTTTTTTATTTCTTTTTGTTTCTGAAATGTGGATTATGTCTTCAAACTGGTAGTTTTTCAGGGACGTGAAGATTATTGATTTTTATACACTTAATTATGTAAGGCAGTTTTATCAAATTCTTACTTCTTGTAATTTTTTTCCAGATGATTTGTTTATTCTTTTCCCCTACAAAACAATCATGTAATTTAAATATAACGATGATATCAGTTTCCTAATTTTCAATTTGTATATTCCTTTTTTCTGATCTAGTTATACTGATACATCCAGAATAATGTTAATTATAGTAGTAACAAAATACATACTTGTCCTATTTTTTATTTCAACTAAAATGTCGCTAATATTTCTCAAGTAAGCATAAGTTATATAACTAACAGAAACGTCCACTTATTTCCATGCTATTGACAATATTCATAGTTATGTTAGCTTTCTGTTAAACACTCTTTTCAGTATCTATGACACAAAAATTAGTGCTTAATTTTTCTTTAATGACTCCATTGATATTTGAGATTATGTACATAGATATGCTAATATTTATCCATTCTCTCATTAGACTAAATAACCTTTCCCATGCTGTATTATTTTAATATGCTCTTGGATTCTGTTTAGTATTATTTTCACATTCATAATCATGAAATAAGACTGGTTTCTACTTAGCTTTTTTTCCTATAACTGTTTTTGGGTTCTGGATCCATATTATCACATTTTCTAAAGAGTGTTTGAGTTCTTTCAGTTTTTTCCCCTGTATTTTTAAACTGCAGAGATTTCATTGTAGTTATCTTTTCCTTTCAGGTTTGGTAGAAAACCTTGAGAAATAGTTTGAAACTTGGATTTTCAGGAAGAATGTTTTTACAATGACATTTTTTAGATGATCAATGTTAGTAAAATTTTTGACTGTTTCTGGATTTATTTTTCATGTTCCCAGAAAACAACCTATTTTATTCAAGTTCTCATTGTCATTGAGCAGAGTTGAGCAAAATATTCACACATAATTCTGATAATTTCTTTTCTGTTCAGGGTTATTTCCACAGAAACATTTTCATATTTTGTATTTGCACTGCTACTCTTTTTTCTTGATTGACTTTTAAAGATTAATCTATTTTGTATTTAAAAGCAAATAATTCTTAAATTTAAAAATTCTATTTAATAATTTTTAATCTATAAAAATCTGTTTTTATGTTTATTAACTCCATTTATTTTCTGAAGGATTGTTATTTTTTTAAATTACATATCAAGTTAAATTCTTTGCTTATTACAGCTATGGATTTTCTGAGCAATGCTTCAGTTTTATTAGATATGTTTGTTTAAAGTTTGCTATTCTAGCATGAACTTGAATTTCTTTCAGAAATTATTTCCTTGTGCCAAATATACTTGCATACTTATTTTTATTGAAACGAATTAGCCTTAAAGTACTTTATTTACTTTGGAGTGACTCTAAATAATTACTAAATAAAAATGTGCTTATCTAATATGGTAGGGTACCACATATATACATGGGAAATATTTTTTCTCCTATCTGAAAGAAGGAAGCATTTCATTGCAAGGAACAGTAATAACATAAAAATGAATAAACTAAAGTTTTAAGTATGATTTACTAGTGTTCTCTTTCGCTTGGCTAGCTTGAATATCCATGGACTGAGAATAACAACTTCTAGTCTAACTGACCTCTTAAAAATTGGAAAATACAAGTGGTTTACTCCTGTTCCAGTCCACATGTGTCCATAAGCTTGAGAATTATGTTTCCTGCTGTGATATGAATAGAGCTGCATGGTACTTGAAAGCTGTGTATGTCTGTGGATTCCTAATAGGTAGTTAAATTGAATCTTGTGGGAATTCTGATAGGAATGAGAAAAAATAGCCTGTTTTTTGTGATATGTGGTCACTTTATTCACCTTGGTGATAACCTAAAGATTGGGAAGTTAAACAGGATCTTAAGTTTTCTGTGTACTCAGTTGACTGCCTTGTATTGCGATTTTGCTGTTTACAGGTTTGACATTAGAATAGAAAGCCAGAGGGATACTGGGCTACATGACAACACTTGTTTGAGTAAAAGTTATTATTTTGACATTTCCACACACAGTTTCATTGAATGTATGGCAGGATTGTGTTGATCTGTGGATTCCCCCTTACTTCTTGCCCTCTCCATTTATTTCATGCCTGACTACAAGATGAGGAGGTAGATAGTAATAATGACAAAAGCTAACGTGTTATTTGTTATGTGCTGGTGTTGTTCTGAGTGTTTTACATTTATAACCCATTTAATCCTCACAAAAAACCAGTGAAGTCAGTACTATTATTGTGGTAGACAGGATAAAGCCTGTCAAAGATGTCTCATCCCTAGTCCCTGGAAAATGTGATTATGTTATATTACATGACACAGGGGGATTAAAGTTTCAGATAAATTAGGATGCTAGTCAGCTCTTAAATACAGAAATTATCCTGGAAAATCTAGGTAGGCCCAATGTAATAACAAAAGTTCTTTAAATGTGAAAGAGGGAGGCAGAAGGCCAGAGTCAGAGAGGGATTTGAAGATGCTGCCTCACTGTACACTTCGCAGACGAAGGAAGGGACTAAAGTCAAAGAACACAGGTGGCCTCTAGAAGCTGAGAAAGACAAAGAAACAGACTGCTTTTCTCGATCCATTTCTGCCACCATACAAACTCTGTTAGAATGGCTAATTTATAAACAGAAATTTATTTCTCATAGTTCTAGAGGCTTGGAGGTTTGAGGTCAAGGTGCCTGCCAACTTGATGTCTGGTGAGTATTCGTTCCTCCTAATAGCACTGTCTGGGTGTTCTCACATGGTAGAAGAGAAGGACAAAAGGCAGGTCTTTAAAGCCTCTTCTAAAAGGAAATCAATTTTACTCACAAGGGCAGAATTAAAAGGAAATAAATTTTACTCACAAGGGCAGAGATTGCATAACTATCACTTCTCAAAAGGCCAAACTCTTTTTTTTTTTTTTCACCCCGAGACTCTTCTCTGTTGCCAGGCTGTAGTGCAGTGGTGCAATTTCGGCTCACTGCAACCTCTGCTTCCTGGGTTCAAGTGATTCTCCTGCCTCAGCCTCCCAAGTAGCTGGGATTACAGGAGTGTGCAACCATGCCCAGCTAATTTTGTATTTTTAGTAGAGATAGAGTTTCACCATGTTGGCCAGGATGGCCTCGATCTCTAGTTGTTCACAGGCAGAACTGGGAATTGAAGCTGAGTAGTCTGACTCCATAGACTATATTATTGTTGTTTTAAAGTCAGGTTTCTTAAGATATTAATTACCTACAATAAAATTCACCTTTTTAAGTGTGCAATTGTATGAGTTTTGACAAACATTTATAGTCATGTAACCAACACCAAAATGAAGATATAGAACATTTCCATCATTTTGAGAAGGTCTCTTGCACCTCCTTTGTAGTCAAGGAATTCTCCTGACCCCAAGTGCCTGAAAATCAGTGACCTATTTTTTGTCTCTATGATTTTGTCTCTTGCAGATTGACACGTAAATAGGATAACAGCTGTGTGAATAGGACGGTGATTCATCTCCACAAAAAAATGCATATAAAACCTGACAAAACTGTCAAAACAATCATTTGATGGCACTGGAAATTGACCAAGAGCAGACAACAATTTGAGAAGTATTCATTCCTAAAAACCCGCTAGAGCTTTGAGAAGGAAAGCAGGAATCTCTGGCCAGCTCTTTGGGACTGTTCACATTCCCAATCCCTGCTTGGATGACAGGAATCCTAGTATTACAAGTTGTGGCTGGATGCAAAAACCAGTGGCTTTACTCTCAAAGGGGTTAGACTGATTCAATCAGGGTAGGAGACAAAAATTCCAATTTGCTGATTGAAAGTAGTGGTGGACTCAATTGTGAATGAGCAGGGAAAACCTTCTAGCCAGACATTTCATAGGAAGAATCTGGAAACAAGGGAGCCATAGAAATGCTGAGATAAGCTTTCTATAACTGTTGGTTTACTGGGAAACTCTCAATGTGCAGGAGAGATCAAACAGACCTAGAAAAATAAAAAGGTAAAAAAAGGCCTATGGAGACTTGACAACAGGCTGCAACGTTGATTATGTTTTTCAAACTATATACAGATGGATTGAGAGGGGTGGAAGCCTGACATGCTCCAGGTGTTTGAGCAAAACCTCTGCTCCAATAATTAGCTAGGCAGATAGATACAAGAGGCAACACCTAGGAAACCAGGCTGAAAAATAAATGTAAGAATAGAAACCCTGAGCAGAGAAATCAGCAAACATAGACAGATTCTGCAGTTTAAATATAGACTAAAAAATAGATCAATAAGCCTCAGAAAAATAATCGAGTTGTTATAGTATATAATCTAAAATATATACTTTTCAAATAAAAATTATAAGACACTAAATAGTAAAATGTGGCTCATACTTAGTTACAGAAGCAGTCAGTAGAAACTGACTCGGTACAAATATTGGATTTAGTGAGGACTTAAAAGTAGCCTTGTAAATAGGCTTAAAGAAGTAAAGGGAACACTGAAGAATTAAGGCAAACTAAGATGACTGTGAGTTAATAAATAAGGAATCTTTGTAGTGAAATGGAAACTATATGAGAAGAAACAAATAGAAAATCTACAGCTGAAAATTACAGAAACTGGAATACTCTGAATACCCGCTGGAATACCTGGAATGCTCTGAGCTCTTATCAACAGATTGTGACTGGCGGAAGAAAGAATCACTGTCAACATGGGTTGGGTTCTAGTGAGTTGCCTCTTCTGAGCTGATAACTGTTTATACATAACTAAAAGTAACCAAGCAATACGATATACTAAAAGTGTTCATCTATCACAAAGAAAGACAGTAAAAGAGGCACAAGAAATGATAGTCATGAGATAAAGAAAAAAGTAGCAAAATATAAATCCAACCATAACAGTAACTGTTTTCAATAGATTAAGTACTCTAAAGACAGAGGTTGCCAAATTGAATACAAAAAGGAAGCTCTAACCCTATGCTTGCTATAAGAGAAATACTTAAGATCCAAAGACATACATAGGTTGAAAGTAAAATTATGGAAAAAGATATACCAGTCAAATAGTAGCTGTAAGTAAGCTGGAATAGCTACATTAATATTAAAGTAGACTTTAAGAGAAGAAATACTACTAGAGACAGAAAAAGACTTTTCTAATTGATAAAGTGCCCAACACGTGAGGAAATTTAGCAATTATAAGTCTACATGTGCCTAAAACAGAATCCCTAAATAAATTAAGCAAAATCTTACAGAATTGTAGGAAAAACAGACAACTCTCAAACTTGATTATCGTTGGAGATTTCAATATTTTTTTCTCGATAATTAATGAAGCAACTAAAATAGAAAGCAATAAGGACGCAGAAGCCTGTCATCCAACTTGACTTGATGTATACAGAACCTTTCATTCAGCAATAGCAGAACCCACATTTTTTTCCATGCACACGCATAATTCTCCATGATAGACTTTATGCAAGGACATAAAACAAATTTCAGTAACTTAAAATGGATTGAAATTTTACTAAGTGTATTCCCCAGCCACAACAGATTAAACTGGAAATAAACAACAGGAAAAAGTCGGTGCTTAGAGGTAAATTTATAACTTTAAGCACTTACAGTTGAAAGGAAGAAAGATCAAAAATCAATAGTCTCAGCTTTCACTTTAAGAAGCTGGGAAAATAAGAGCAGCAAATCCAACTCCAAAAAAGAGGACAGACGTAATAAAATCAGTGTGGAAATTAAAAAAAAAAACAGAAAAAGAGAAAAATCAATGAGACCAAAGACAATTATTTGTAATGATGAGCACAGTTGGTAGACATTTAGTCAGACTTAGAATAAAAGGGAGATAGAAGCTAAGGCAGAAAAAGGAGAGTCAGCCATTAGTGTGTTATTTTGCTCTTACATCTCCCACCTATAAATTGTAGATAGTGAAATTCCCAAGATAAACTTGGAAATTCAAGATTGGAGTCTACCATTGTCTTTATTTGGAATATTAGATGATTATAGCCAAATGGATTTTCCCTATCTCCTAATGACATGGACACAATAGAATAGAGATGACTTCAAGGATGTCAGTGAGAGGGGACCTGAAGGAATCTGCAGAATATCATGAGACTATAGACTTTTGGTATTCATTTAAATGTTCTTCATGCTACCCACAACAGTTTGGAACTTAGCTAAGAAACAACAGGCAATATATTTCTTCAGGATTTGATGAAGGATCCAAAAAGATTGTTTTCTGGTGAAAAAGACACTATTTGTATATTTTGGTTGTTAGAATGCAAAGATGGAAATTATATCTTAATGGATCAGATTCTGATTATTCTTCAGGGAGCACTGAGATATAGTAAGTGGAATATTTAATATTAGGCAAACAGCTTCAAGCTTAGACTCCTGGGTCCTGGTGATGGGACCTTGGCAAAGCCATGTGACTTCTTGGAGTTCCCTCATCTGTAAAATAAGGTTATCTGGTATCAACTTTTATCCAACTCTGAAAACAATAATGACAGTCTGATTTTTAAATGACATAAAATATATGAAAGGTGCTTTGTAAGTATTCATAAGCACTGCAAAATATTATTTCTCTCTATATGAATTGTTGCTATTGATTTGTAGGTAAGGGTTATTTTTTGTAATTTTTCAACTTAAGTGTTATTTTTTTTTCCCGTTTGCAAAGTTTTGCAAGTCTTTCAAACAATTACAGAAATTCACGATTTTGCATTTCTTTGTTAAAAAAAAAATTGAGCTGGGGGATTGTTCGTGCTAAGTCCCATAAGATTTTATTTTCTCATAAATTTCTCCTAGACTTAATATATGAGAATAAATCCACTATATTCTGCAATTTGTACCTGAGTCTTTATACTATTATACTGACAGACTCATCTCATCTACATCCCTCTCCAAATCTGCTGAATAATTCATACTAAAATGCAAATGCTTGAAGATGGCTTTAAGTGAGAGCTCTGTTAGGAGTGTGATGGGATGGAGAGTGGGATTTGTACTTGACAGAGGTCAAACTTTTCATACATGCTTTATTCAACCTGCAACTATACTGATTCAGTTGTTTTGGAGTGAGGCTTGGATATCTACCTTTTTAGATAGCGTATTTTAAAACACTGAAGGACACCCTGATTAGAACCTCTGATTTGAGCGATTAAACTTTCTAAAATGTTGGGCATCAATCAGCACAAGTAAAGAGTCTCGAAGGGCATCCTTGCCTGCCTGCTATGTTTAAATCACATCACAGAAATAATTGCTTACTGTCCTTAAAATCAGTCAGCACATAGAGCACGCTGACATCTGGTGGGCTGCCAAATAAGAGTTAGGGGGTTGTCATCAGTGCTATCCTGAGAAATGGAAGCACAGTATACCCAATATTTTATTGTTCATGTGTTGTCCCCCTCTGATATGATTTTTTTATCTTGGTAAAATTGTGAATGTTGATAAGCATTCATATTTATAAAAGATAACTCAAGGTAAGCTATATTTTTGTCACTCATTGAATTATGCTTTAACCTATTACTTCTTCCTCAGAGGTTAGATTCAACAGATATGTAATGCAACTACTTAGGTGTTGATGTTCATAATCATCTTGGGTTCATCTAAGTTTTTACAAACACACATTTTGTTCTTGAAAAAATGATTGGAAATTATAACACAATTTATAGGAATTATGATAAGAAGTTTGTGTACTAGGCAAGCATTTCTTGAAAAGTATGTTAATTACCATAGGGTTTGAAGACAACTCTTAGACGAGAGTTACCATATAAGTTGTATATAATTTCAGCGTATAGATTAGCAGCCAAATATGGCATCTTTTCACAATATTTTCGTGATGCAAAATTCATGGGATAATGAACAGCCTTGACTCTCAACAGACAGTTCTCCCAGCCATGTGGATAGCAGCATTGACTTGCTTTACTGGAAGATGAGAAAAAGTTATTTGCTTTAAGCAAAACAAACAAACAAAACAAAACAAAAAAACAAAGACAAAAAATACACATGATGTTGTTTAAGTCTCTGGAAGATTCTGATTTATGCCTAGGTTCAGAAAGCACAACAGTTTAAAGCCTATAAAATCCATTAAATAAAGGTTTTCGTTTTCACAAAAAAATTTAATAGTTTTTCCATTATAAAATGTGCACTTATTAACTGGCTTCTGAGTGCAGACACTAATCCAGACATTTCCACATCCATTATTTCAATCAGTTATTTTCAGAAATGCAAATTTAGTAGATTTCAAAACAACGAAACAACGAAAAACCTTTAAACAACAATATTAGCCACTCCACTTTGAAAGAAATGCAGCGTAATGTCATGATCAGAGTGAAAGGAAATTGCTTCACCAGCTACTGTTTTAAAAATGAAACAGGCCTCATCACATTCTTTTTCTGAAATATCACCAAATTTGTTTTGTTGTTGATTCGTTTGGGAAGTAGTGAGGAAAGGAGGTGAAGAGAGGACAGAATTATTCTGTGTTCTTATTATAGGCCTTCTATTCTCTGCTGTATGATGCCAACAGAAACAACTTAAAATATCCAAAGTCCCTCAGAAGGTTGTGAGATACAGCCTTGGTGGGTTTTGCAGTGCTATGTGGAAATGGAGTCCCATTCCAAGTCCCAGACGCCTGGAGTGCAAAGGCGTTGGGTTACCTTCAAGTTCCCCTCTTCCCATTGCTCTTAAATGCACAAACCATGAGATGAGACTCTTAGGGAAGGAGCCCTGGGATGGGTATTACTTTAAAGTTTCTTAGGAGGTCACCATGTAGTCCTCAGGACCTGGGTATTCGGGAAACACTTCTTCTAAAAGTTCTATTTTAAATTTATGGAAGAATAGGGTTATAATGATAAAGAATATGTCAAAACTCTTGAAATTCCTGTGTTTCTTCTCAGAGCCAAAACCTCAGAGAGTCATTGCCAAACTTCCCGTTTAATCCCAGGGCCCTTAGGTTGATTCATGGAGCACTCACACTCAGGGAGGCAGCTCTTTCCCAAGAGATTGTGTGAGAAACAGAGTTGGGAAAGGACTCAGTTTGATGTCTGTTCTTACTCACTTCTCTGATATTTAAAAAATGAAAAAGGATAAAGTAGATATTACACAGGAAAAAAGACTTCCTTTGCTTCTTCATACATTATAGAATCAACAGTCTGATATAAAAAAACAAACATAATAGATTATCTTGTCCAAACCCCTATTTAGAGAACTAAACTTGTACTTCCCCTCCCCTCATCTCTGGTGAGGTTATAGAGATCCCAAGAGTTTAAATCACTTGCCCCAAAACTACATATTGACTCAATGGCATTCTAATTATTGAGAATGACTTAGAGTATAAACAGCAACTTTTTAATATTTCACAATTATATATCAGAGCTTTCTATTTGTCTCTGTCATTCTCAGTCTTATGCTGAAGCTGAACAATGTTCTCATTTTACAAAACAGCCAAGTCGTGACTTCCTTTAGACTTCCTTCTGCAGTCATCCCCACAGTTCAAGATCCATAATTGTTAGACAGTAAACTCCAAATTCTTACTCTAGTTTTTTTAGTCTGAGCTAGATTATTTTAAAATTAAAGGCAAGTTTCAGACTGACATCAAAAATGTCTTTGGCATTTCCAAATTGAATCGTTTTTATAGACAAAAGCAGATTTATGTGATTTGATATAACTATTTTTAAAATTCTTATTCGTAGCATCTTGTAAGATCATCAATAGATTGGCTTTATATTTGCCTTACAATCAATCAAATTAGATCTGAGTAAAGAAGCCTAAAACACTGAATGAAGGGAAATAATTTATCTTTTCTTTTTTTACATTTTTTTTCCTCTTCTGATACTTTTGGTGTGGTTAGAATTTATCTACTCACAAATGAAAGTATTCAGTAATATCACTCATTTATTCAGTTAAGGCAGCTCAGAATTTATTAAGAGCTTAAATGAAAGTGACAATAAACACCAAAAAAGGTTAATATATTAATATTCCTAAATCTTAAGCCACCTCTAAATATATCTATAAAGATAAATTGGTCTCGATTTGTATTAAGAAAATATTTTAAGAAAATATTATAAGAGATAGTGTATGGAAGTTAAAGTTAAAATTTTTTTCTAAGTTAGAATCTCTAATAAGAGATATATTTGTTTTTGATGAGGTCTATCTTTAAAAATAGTTTTTTGTTCTTTTCCCTCATTTTTATTGATACGAGTTAAGTTTTTTAAAAAGCCAAGTTAATATATAAAACAAAAACCATTTATTAGTCTATTCGTATCTTTGTAAAACTCCAGAATGTTTACTAAAAGATGTTATAGGCATAAACATTTTCTTCTTCATTCATCTTATTAATTTTTAATCAAATTTTTCCTTTAGGCTCACCAGATATGTTAAAAAAATGAATACTTTTAGAAAAACGATGGTTTTGAAAAATATTAATTTAATCAGGGCTTGAATCAAATAAGATAGCAGAAAGATGTCTTATTTTATTTTAGATAAGATACCTCCATTTTATTCATGAATGGAGGTAAAAGTAACAAAACTTATTCACTCAGTTGACGCTGTTAGGGAGATCTGGCTTCTCTAATTTAAAGCAAAATGGGAAAAAAAATAGATAGTGATATCATAAAAGGAGGCCTTCATGCTCAAATCTTATCAATCTAACTTTAATGGCTTCTAGATTTTATGTCATGATTAAAAGTCCTTTCTTCTCCACTCCAACTTTATCAAGTAATACTTCTATGTTTTCTTTGCTTTCCAGTTTTTTTTTTCCCCATTCAGGATTTATGTTGATTTCCAAGTATATAATTATATCATCTGCAAAGCATGTCAATTTTACCTTATCCTTTCATGTTTGTAAACTTCTAATATCTTTTTCTGTCATAGTTTCAAATGCTAATATCTCTAGCTCATTGTCATGGTAATAGCATTCATCTTATTACCCATTACCCCCTCCCCCATTTAGTTTGCCGATTTCTGGGTTTGATGTGTGTGTGTTTGAGTGTGTGTGTGTGTGTGTGTGTGTTCATGCATGTGTGTGCAGGTGCATGTGCAGATATCTTTGTATATTTTCCACTAATTTGTACATTTTGAGTTTTTTCCTTGTAAATAAAAAATTAGTATAAATTTTATCAAATGCCATTTCAGTATCCAGGAAAATAATCATGTAATCATTTTGCCATAGATCTATAAAAAGAATAAAATATATGAAAATATCGTTTAACATTGAGCCATCCTTGTATGCTTGGAATAAATATTATTTGTTCTTGATGTATTGCTATTTCAATGTGCTGCTGCAAAGTCTTCACAATATTCTTTTTAAGAGTTTCTTAAATAAGGAAAGATGATCAACATTTTGTCTCTTTTCAATCTTTTTTATGTTTTAATATCAATATAACACACTTTACTCAAATACTTTGAAACTTTAGGCCAGGCGTGGTGGCTTATGCCCCAACATTTTGGGAGGCTAAGGCAGGAGGATCACTTGAACTCAGGAGTTGGAAACCAGCCTGGGCAACATGGTGAAACCTTGTCTTTACAAAAGAAAAAAAAATTAGCCCGGTGTGATGGTTCACACCTGTAGTCCCAGCAACCTGAGAGGCTGAGGTAGGAGGGTCACTTGAGCCCAGGAGGTCGAGGCTGCAGTGAGCTGTGATTATGTCACTGCACTCCAGCAAGGGTGATGGAGTGAGACCCTATCTTAATTTTTTAAAAATTAAAAAAAAAATTTGAAATTTTATTTTTTAATGTGCTTTAGAATAATTTGCATAATAATTATTTGTTCCAGAGTTTAGAAGAATCATCTTTGAGAGTATCAAGGCCTAAGATTTTTTTATTTTGGGGATAGCTTTTTAATATCTACTTTTTTTTTTTTCAGGATTTGTATATCCTACGGTCAGTGTTGAAAAAATTGTATCTTGTAGAAATGTTTTATTTTATCCAAATTTTAAACTCATGGCTCTGAGTTTTAGGAAAGTAGTCTCTTCATATTTAAAAATTACCCTTTTTTAGGCTTATTAGCTCCTCGGCATGTCTTTTAATATACTCATAGCTTTCTTCCTTATTTTCTTGATTAGGATAGTGAAGATTTAAATCCATTTTATTGATTTAATAAAAGCTTTTAAAATCACTTTTATTGTTTTATTTTAATAAAATAATTTATTATAGTATTAGTTCTAACTTATCTGTTCCATTTTTTTCATAACTCATTTCTGCTTTTGTTTTTATATTTATTGATTTTTCTTTTTTGTGATAAAAAGTTTATCTGCAAAGTCAGTATACAATGTGTTCATTATCATTATTTTTCAAATATTTTGAATTTCTGGCTTATAGTTCTTTAAAGTTTTTACATGATAGGATTTTAATTTTTTTAAATTTAAAGAATTATGTTCAAGTGGAAGCACTTTTTAAAATATTAATTACAAATTAATACTTTGTATTAATTTCTTGTTTTATTATATTATAATCAGGATTGCTTTCCGTATCATTTCTTTTCTGAAATTATGAAACCTTTTTAATGATCTTTGATTTTTTAAATGACTGTTCAGGAGCCCCTGTACCTATAATCAGGGAAAATGTTTGCACATATACATGAGATCTACTTTTAAAAAATATGTTGTCGGTGGGGTGCAGTGGCTCACACTTGTAATTCAACACTTTGGGAAGCCAAGGCAGGCAGATCACGAAATCAAGAGATCGAGACCATCCTGGACAAAATGGAGAAACCCTGTCTCTACTAAAAACACAAAAATTAGCTGGGGTGGTGGTGTGAGCCTATATCCCAGCTGCTCTAGAGGCTGAAGCAGGAGTATCATTTGAACCCGGGAGGTGGAGGTTGCAGTGAGCCGAGATCACACCACTGCACCCAAGTCTGGTGACAGAGCAAGACTCTGTCTCAAAATAAAAAAAAGGAAAAAAAAGTTGTCTTTATTACTCTTACAAAAATCAATCAAAATGATTTGGACAGATAATTTTCATATTTAGCATGTTTTTCTCTCATTTTTTGACATGGTTGCAAATAGCATGCAGATATTTACCATAGGATTTCCACGTAGTGTTTTAACTTAACCACAATTTGTTAAAAGTCAAAGGTCAAACAATTGCCCTGTTGTTTAGAGGACAGATTCTGGGCATGGAATTCCCCAAACAATGTAGCATTTATAATTTCACCACCAATTCTTGCTTCATGGACATCTTTCCTCTCTCTAGAGAAAGCCTATGAAAAATTCGTCAATTATCCTGTTACTCTTTTAAAACGAACGTCATAGTTCAAGTTGAAAGTTGCCGCCATAGAGCCCTATTTGTCTGGACTATGAATCTTGTCTACTTAGGGTCAAATTCCACATGTTCAAAACATGTGTGGTACTCTTTTCCCACAAAAGAACGCTTTCCCTTACTTCATCACATTTCACTGTATATGTGTAAGTGGGCACATCTATTATGCATAGTGTGGACTCAAAAAGCTGAAGAGGATGTTAGAGAAAAATGATTACTCTGGATCTCATACAAAATATATGTATTCTATGCAAGTAAAAGATGCAAATACAAAAATTATAACTAAAGGTCTTTGTAAAAGAAGAAAGCAGGACATTTAAAAATATTTTCTTTTCCATGTCTAATCTTGTGCTTATTTAGAAATATTGAAGAATTAGAAATATTGGAGGATTACTATTGCTTATTTGAAACAAATTCACTTGATTTAAAAAAATAAACACATAAAATTTAAAAATAAAGTTTTAAAAAACCTTGTGCTAAGAATTGCATGGTAATTACAAATGTTTCAGCAAGTCATGATAAAAAAATATGATGAGGACATAGAGATAAAATTTACAAAAGGAATATACATCTGACCTATAATTATATAGAAAATTGACCTTAACTGCGAAATAGTGTGTCGTATCCCTGTATAACACTGTTGAAATTCTTTTTTAAAAAGGCAATATTTAATGATAGTAAGGATGTGGTATGAAGGGCAATATGATATACTGCTGATGGGATTATAAATTGGTGCAACACATTTGTGAAGAAATTTGCACATGTACATAACGGCAAAATAACAGTAAACTACTTCTTTATGTCCAAAGGAAATACTTAGCGACGAGTATAACTTTACATACAACTATGCTCATTGAAATATTACTTTTAACAAAGAAACTCAACCTTCTGCCTTGACTCAAACTAAATGTCCACTACTTAGGAAGAAAAGTTTAATGAATTGTAGCACACTGAGAAAGTGGAAGATTATGTAGTCACGTAAATTTAGTATTTTTGAAGGGAATTTAAAAGCATTGAACAATGCACACATAACATTACATGAAGTAAAATCTAGCTTCATACTTCCATTTGCAGATCATATATAGACAAAAGCACGCAGTAATATTCTAAGGAACACATTCTCCCCCTACTAGTAAATTCTATCAGACATATAGTGAAGAAATAACAGATTTGGGAATTGAAAGGAAATTCTTACAGAATTTTTAGAAAATAGAGGAAACAATTCCCAAATCATTCTATGAGCTCAGCGTTACACTGATAACCAAAACCGGGGAAGGGAGGGGGTGGGAGGGCATTCTTTTTGTTTGTTTAAGATTAAGTTAGACTTTTTTCTTCTTTTTTTGAAACTTTTTCTTTTTTGTATAATTTCAACTTTTATTTTAGATTCAGGAGACACCTGTGCAAGTTTGTGACATTGGTATAACACGTGATGATGACTTTTGGGATATGAATGATCCTGTCACCTAGATAGTGAAGACCTAACAGGTTTTCAACCCTTTCCCCCCCTTCCCTTCCTCTCTCCTCTATTAGTCCAAAGTGTATACTGTTGTGTCTTTATGCCCATGAGTACCCATTGTTTCGCTCCCACTTAGAAATGAGAACATGTGGTATTTGCTTTTCTGTTCCTCCATTAATTTGCTTAGGATAATGGCCTCCAGCTGCATTCACGTTTTATTACTTTTTATTGCATGTAGTATTACTTGGTGTATATGTGCCACATTTTCTTTATCCAATTCACCACTGATGGCTACCTAGGTTGATTCCATGTCTTCGCTATTGTGAATAGTGCTGCAATGAATATATGACTACATGTGTCTTTTGGATGGTACAATTTATTTTATTTTGGGTATATACCTAGTAATGGGATTGCTGGGTCAAATGGCGGTTCTGTTTCAAGTTCTTTAAGTTCTCCAAACTGCTTTCCACAGTGGCTGAATTGATTTACATTCACACCAACAATGTATAAACATTCTCTTTTCTCTGCAGCCTTCCAAGTATCTGTTGTATTTTTACTTTTTAGTAATGGCTATTCTGACTGATGTGAGATGATATCTCATTGTGGTTTTGATTTGCATTCCTCTGGTGATTATTAATGTTGAGCATTTTTTCATATATTTGTTGGCCATTTGTATGTTTTCTTTTGAGATCTGCTCATATCTTTTACTCACTTTTTAATGGGGTTGTTTTCTGATGTTGAATTGTTTAAATTTCTTATAGATTCTGGATAATAGAACTTAGTTGAATGCAATGCAGTTTGTGGACATTTTCTCTCATTCTGGACATTGTCTTAACTCTGTTGATAGTCTCTTTGGCTGTGCAGAAATTCTTTATTTTAGTTAGGTCTCACTTGCCAATTTTTGTTTTTAATGCAATTGCTTTTGAGGACTTAGTCATAAATTATTTTCAAAGGGTAATTTCCAGAATGGTATTTCCTAGGTTTTCTTCTAGGATTCCTGTAGTTTGCAGTCTTACATTTAAATCTTCAATCCATCTTGAATTGATTTTTGTATATGGTGAAACGTATGGGTCTAGCTGCATCCTTCCGCGTAAAGCTAGCCAGCTATGCTAGCATCATTTATGGCATAGAGAGTCCTTTCCCCATTGTTTATTTTTGTTGATTTTGTCAAATATCAGATGGCTATAAGTGTATGGCTTTATTTCTGGGTCCTCTATCCTTTTCCATTAGTTTATGTGTTTTTGTACCAGTACTATGCTGTTTGGGTTACTGGAGCCTTACATAATAGTGTAGTTTGAAATTGGGTAATAAGATGCTTCTGACTTTGTTCTTTTTGCTTAGAGTTGTTTTGACTATTTGGGCTCTTTTTTGGTTTCATATGAAGTTTAGAATAGTCTTTTCTAGCTCTGTGAAAAGTGACATTGGTAGTTTGATAGGAATAGTGATGAATTCGTAAATTGCTTACGGCAGTATGGCCATTTTAATAATATTGATTCTACTAATCCATGAGCACAGAGTATTTTTCCATTTGTTTGTGTCATCATCTGTGATTTCTTTCAGCAGTGTTTTGTAGTTCTCCTTGTAGAGATCTTTTACCTTCTTGGTTAGATGTATTCCTAGGTAATTTATTTTTCTGTGTGTGGCTATTGTGAATGGGATTGCATTCTTGATTTGGCTTTCTGCTTGAATGTTACTGATCCACAGAAATGCTGCTATTTTTTGTACATTGATTTGGTATCCTGAAGCTTTACTGAAGTTGTTTATCATCTCCAGGAGCATTTTGGTGGAGTCTTTACAGTTTGTAGTTATAGAATTATATTATCCAGGAAGAGAGGTAGTTTGATTTCTCTGTTTCCTATCTGCATGCATTTTATTCTTTCTCTTGCCTAATTGCTCTGGCTAGGACTTCCAGCCCTATGTTGAAGATGAGTGGTGAGAGTGGGCATCCTTATTTTGTTCCATTTCTCAGGGGGAATGCATCTAGCTTTTTCCTGTTCAGTATGATGTTGGCTGTGGTTTGTAATAGATGGCTCTTATTATTTTGAGGTATGTTCCTTTGATGCCTAGTTTGTTGAGGGTTTTTATCAGGAAGAGATGTTGGATTTTATTGAAGGCTAATTCGACATCTGTAGGATGATCATATGTTTTTTTAAAATTCTGTTTATGTGGTGAATCACATTTATTGATTTGCATATTTTG
Source organism: Cacajao melanocephalus (assembly GCA_963573385.1). NCBI lineage: Eukaryota > Metazoa > Chordata > Mammalia > Primates > Pitheciidae > Cacajao > Cacajao melanocephalus. The sequence continues at coordinate 5,547 of CAUYLG010045090.1, read as the reverse complement.
AACCAACCTTGCATCCCAAAAATGAAGCCTACTTGATCATAGTGAATTAGCTTTTAGATGTGCTACTGGATTTGATTTGCTAGTGGTTTATTTACCATTTTTTGCGTCAATGTTCATCACGAATATTGGCCTGTGGTCCTGTTTTCTTGTTGTGCGTTTGCTAGGTTTGAGTATCAGGATAATGCTGATAATGTAGAATGAGTTAAGTAGGGAGAAGTTCCTCCTTGATTTTTTTTTTTTTTGGCAGTACTTTCAGTAGAATTGGTACCATGTCATATAGATCTCATGGAACTTGTTTTTGAATCCATGTGGTCTGGGGCTTTTTTGTTCTATAGGTTTTTTATTACTGATTTAATTTTGGAACTCAATATTGATCAAGGTTTCAATTTCTTCCTGATTCAATCTTGATAGGTTGTGTGTTTCCAGATATTTATATGTTTTTTCCTAGATTTTCCAGTTCGTGTGCATGGAGGTGTTCATATAATCTCTGAGGATCTTTGTATTTATGTGGGATCAGTTGTTCAGTTGTAATGCCAACTTTGTCTTTCTGATTGTGCTTATTTGGATCTTCTTTCCTGTTTTCATTGTTAATCCAGCTAGTTGTCTATTGATATTGTTTCTCCTTTCATAGAACCAACTTTTAGTTTATTTGACTCTTTGTAAGGATTTTTGAGTTTCATTTTCATTCAGTTCTGCTCTGATTTTATTTATTTTCTTTTTCTAGCTTTGGGGTTAGTTTGTTCTTGTTTTTCCATTTCCTCTAGCGTGATGCTAGGTCATTAATTTGAAATGTTTCTAACTTCTTCAGGTAGGCTTTTAGTGCTATAAGCTTTTCTGTTAACACTGTTTTTGCAGTGTCTCAGAGATTTTGGCATGTCATGTCTCTGTTTTCATTTATTTCAAATAATTTTTAAGTTTCTGCCTTATTTTCATTGTTTACAAAAAGTCATTCAGAAGCAAATTGTTTAATTTCGGTGTAATTTTGTGGTTTGGGAAAACTTCTCGTTATTGATTTCTGTTTTTATTCCACTGTGGTCTGAGAGTATCATTAGTATGATTTAGTTTTTTTTTTTAATTTATTGAGACTTGCTTTATGGCTGAGCATGTGGTTGATCTTGGAGTAAGTTCCACGTGCAGATGAGAAGAATATGTATTCTTGGGTTGATGGATGGAGTGTTCTACTGATGTTTATTAGATCCAAATGATCAAGTATCAAAGCTAAGTCCAGAATTTCTTTGTTAGTTTTAAGTCCAGAATGTATTTATTAAATAGATTATCTGTCTATCACCATCAGTGAGGTGTTGAAGTCCTCCACTATTATTATGTGGCTAAGTCTTTCCATAGGTCTAGAAGTAGTTTTATGAATCTGAGTTCTCCAATGTTAGATGCAAATATATTTAAGATATTTAAGTCTTCCTGTTGACTTTAACTTTTTATCATTTTGTAATGTCCTTTTTTTTAAAGCAATATTGTGTTAAAGTCTGATTTATCTGATATAAGAGTAACAACCTGTGTTCGTCTTTGTTTTCTGTTTGCATGATAGATCTTTCTTCAACATGTGACTTTTAGTCTATGGATATTGTTACATGTGAGATGGGTCTCTTGAATATAGCAGATGAATGGTTCTTGATTTTTTTTATCCAACTTGCAACTCTGTGCCTTTTAAGCGGGGTATTTAGGCCATTCACATTCAAAGTTAATACTGATATGTAAGGTTTTGATCCTATCGTAAAGTTGTTCACTGGTTGTTTTGTAGTTTCTATTATGTGGTTGCTTTATAGGGTCTGTGGGGTATGCACTTAGATATGATTTTTTGGTAGCAGATATCATTCTTTAGTTTCTATGTTTAGAGATCCCTTGAAGATCTTTTGTAAGGCTGGTCTAGTACTATTGAATTCCCTTAGCACTTGTTGTGTGGGAAATATTTATTCTCCCTCACTTATGAAGCTTAATTTGGTGAGATATAAAATTCTTGATTGAAATATATATAAATTTTAAAGAATGCTAAAAATAGGCCTCTGGTCTCTCCTGGCTTATGGGAATTCTGCTGAGAAGTCTGCTGTTAACTGGATGTGGTTCCCCTTGTATGTTATCTGATCTTTTTCTTTAGCAGCCTTTAAGATTCTTTTTTTTAATGTTGACTTTGTATAGTCTTGTGACTATAAGCCTTGGTGATGTTTGTTTTATATACTACCTCACAGGTGTTCTGTGCATTTCTTGTATCTGGGTAGCTACCTCCCTAGCAAGATTAGGGAAATTTTCTTAAATTATTTCCTCAAATACGTTTTCCAGGTTGTTTACTTTTTCTTCTTTCTCAGGAATGTTACTAATTCATAAGTTTGGTCACTTTACATAGTCCCTTATTTTTCAAAAACTTTTGTATTTTAAAACTATTTTTTCTTTATTTTTGTCTGATTGGGTTAAAGACTGGTCTTCAAGCTCTGAAATTCTTTCTTCTGATAAAGCTTTCAATTGCATTTTGAAATTCCTTAGGTGAGTTTTTCAATTCTAGAGGCTCTGATTTAATTTTTAAAGATGTTTATCTCTTATTTCATTTTCTGGATTGATTTAGAAGTTTCTTTGTGTTGCTGTTCAATCTTATGTTGAATCCCATTGAGTTTCCTTGCAATCTATGCTTTGAATTATTGATGGAATTTCTGAGTTTCCATTTTGGCTACGGGCCATTACTGGAGAGCTAGTGTGATCCTTTGGTGGTATCATTACACTCAGATTTTTTACTGTGTAAGAATTATTTTATTGATTCCTTTTCATTTGGAAATGCTGGCACTTCTAATTTTTGTAATTCTTTTCATGAAGATTGCTTTTTTCCCTTTGCTTTCTTTATCTAGAATATTATTGCATTTTTGTTTATTGTTTTTCCTTTCTCTTTCTGCCCTACTCTAGGTGGTGCAACTGCAGAAAATTCTGAGTAGAATACTTTGGCTTTGCTTCTATAGCCCTATATACTTCTTTGGCAGGTTTTATATTGAGCTATGTGGTTTGGCCTATAAGCAGTAGATGGTGCTTATGGATGAGAGCTGCTGTGGTGAATGTGGCCGGGTATATAATTGATCCTTGTTTACAAGAAGCAGCTCTCAGTTTCATTAGGCAGTGGTCTCATTGTTGGGGTACACAGTGACCTGAGCTCCCTGCTCATCCTGGAGGTGGGCAGGGGACAAGACAGATGGGGTGAGATTGAGCAGGAATCCACCTATAGATTCCCCAGTGTCAGACAAAAGCACCAGTGCTGAGGGAGAATCCAGTGGGCAGCCACCTAGCACCAAGAGGTGTGCGTAGGTATGGAGCTAGGAAACCTCCTTGGCCTCAAGTTTTCTGCACGGTCAGGGGAGCGGCCTAAATTCCTAATCCAGGAAAGTGGTTGCTCTTGATGCCTGGAGATCTGCCTGAGTGTAGATTCTAGAGGGCCCCACTGCACCTCAATCTGCACAGGAATGGTGTGGCTGCTCAGGCTTATAATCCAGCCTAATAAATCCTCCAACTGCCTGGAGTTAGGCCTGGGCATGGGGTAGCGAGGGTCCCGCTTCAGTACAGTCTCTGCACAAGAAGGGTGGGCCAGCTCGCTCAGGCTGCTGATTTAGGTGAGCGAAGGCTCTGAATGCTTGGAGATCTGCCTGGGCAGGAGCAGAGAGGGGGTCTGCTTCACAACAATCTTTGCACAGGAAAGGCGGGACAGCTCAGTCTGCTGATCCAGATGAGTGGCTGAAATCCTGGAGATCTGTCTGGCCATGAAGTGAAGAGTGTCCCCAGGAACCAGGGCCTCTGCATGGAAAGGGTAGGGTGCCTCAGTTTGCTAGTCCATGTGAGCAGGTGCCCCAAATGCCTGGATATCTGCCTAGAGTGAATTAAACAAGGCGCTGGTGTACAATGCTCTATGCACAGGAAGGGTGGGGGTGACTCAGGCTGCTGGTCCAGGCAAGTGTGTCTCTGAATGCCTGGAGTCCCTCCTAGGGGTGGTTTGGAAAGGGCCCCGCTGCACAACTATCTCAGGAGAGGAGGCTGGGACACTCAGCAAAGACACAGGCCTGTGTGCCAGTCTCATAGCCTAGGGGAAAGTACAGCAGTAGCAGCTCTTCTTCTGCCCAAGGCACTGATGAGGCACTAAGAGATACATTCTTATACACATGCATATAAAGTATCAGTGCTATTGGATGTCAAATGAAAATGTTAACAGAAGATATTTCTAGACGATAGAATTACATCATCTTGATTTTCTCTTCATGTTTTGTGTTTTCTGCAATTTCTTTACTAAATACATATAAGAAAAAAATTAAGTGTGGCTTTTATTAAGGGAAGCTATTACAATCATTTATTTCTAATTTTAGTTCATCATCAATCATTGTTGCAAAATTATCAGACAAACCAGTAATTTATTGCATTCAATTTTGTAATACAGAGGCTCCGTGAAAGGTCACAGATTCACATATTTAGCATCTTATCTCTTCACTTCTTTTCCAGTGATTAGTTTCAAACCGCATTCAAAAACACTTGCATTGTGTTGAAGTCAGAAAGCAAAAGGGTTCTGCATCCCACTACATTGCTAAAAAATGTAGAATAATGAAAAAGGAAATTATCTGTGGCATCCTTGGTAAGAAATAGTTAAATGCATAACAATCACAAAAAAACACCACCAAGTACATTAATTGCAATGAAACATATACACAGAAGAATTTTCTCTTCAAATGTACCATTTATTAAGAGTGTAATGGAAAATTAACGAGATCTGCATTTTTATGGAATTTTCTAACCAAAGTATTAAAGTGGTGAGAATTTTCTGTTCATTTATTAAAAGCAATGCTAATCTGAAGACTTGTTAAGGCCGGCCCTTGTGCCATCTCAGTTTGCATCGTCAGTGTATGAGGGTGCTGTTGCTGCTGCTTTATTAGCCACACGGGACTGGACTGAATGATTAATTCAAGACAGCACAGAAAATCTGGTAGCCCCAAGTAGACATTGCCTTGAATTGTTAACTCACTTTAGAACAGTCTGTGTACTGACAATGGGAATGATGAATCTGCAGAATCAGACCCGTCTGCCTAAGTGGTTTGTAACCTACCACACAAATTTGGGGGGTAGGGCATTACCAAACTTCTCCAGAGTTTTGCAGATACAGCACACATATGCCTGATCTAATTCTTCTTTTGGAAATATTGTAAAATCTAAACCATACCATTAGGATCTAAGTACACTCTTTTAGCATTGTCAATTTTCATATCAAAAGTTTCCATGCTGTAGGATTTCAGACAGCCCTCAATGGGTATTTATTTAATTAGCCATAATATTTAAATTTAAAACATTTTTTAAAGATTAAAAAATGCCCTTACAAGGACATTAGTAAAGATGTATATTTATTTACTTGACTCAACTTTTAACACTTAGAAAATGTTATCTTGGAGAGAGATCCAAGATGGCCGATTAACAACAGCTCAGGATTGTAGCTCCCAGTGAAAGCGCAGAGAGCGAGTGGACGCCGCACTTTCAGACGAATTTTTGTTGCCCACAGACTAGGAGATTCCCGGCGGAGGAGCC
>CAUYLG010045089.1:0-55255 GCA_963573385.1 Cacajao melanocephalus | reverse complement strand
CCGATGCTTTTGGTGTTTTGGTCATGAAGTCCTTGCCTATGCCTATGTCCTGAATGGTTTTGCCTAGGTTTTCTTCTAGGGTTTTTATGGTGTTGGGTCTTATGTTTAAGTCTTTAATCCGTCTGGAGTTAATTTTAGTGTCAGGTGTCAGGAAGGGGTCCAGTTTCTGCTTTCTGCACATGGCTAGCCAGTTTTCCCAACACCATTTATTAAACAGGGACTCCTTTAGCCACATCTAGTAGTGGACACATTGGGTAGTGCAGCTTTAGACTTTTCCTCTTTCTTTTTTTTCTTTTTTCCTTCCCCGCTCCCTCCCTCCCTCCCTTCCTTTATTCTTTTTTTTTTTTTTTTTTTTTGGACAAGATCTTACTCTGTCACCCAGGCTGGAGTAATGTAACACAATCTTGGCTCACTGCAGCCTCAATCTCCTGGGCTCAAACTATCCTCCTACCTCACACTCCCAAGTAACTGGGATTACAGGCTCATGCTACCATGCCTGGCTAATTTTTGTGTTTTTTTGTAAGACAGAGTTTCGCCAGACTGCCTAGGTTGGTCTCAAACTCCGAGACTCAAATGATCCACCTGCCTCAGCCCCTCAAAGTGGTAGGATTATGGGCATGAACCACACCATGCCCATTTCTAATAAGACTTCTTTATTCTCATGAGCTCATCTCAGGATAATTAGGTATATTCTTAAAATAAAATTTGCACTTTGAATTTCTGATTGGTTATATCTGAAGTTCACCCTCAGTGTGTGACTCTAACTTTCATTCAGATAAAAGTGTGTGTTGTTCCAGAAACAGAAAACCGGACACCACATACTCTCACTTGTAAGGGGGAGCTGAACAATGAGAACGCAGGGACAGAAAGAGGGGAACAATACACACTGGGGCCTGCAGCAGGGGCATTGGGGAGATCATCAGAAGAAATGGCTAATTCATGTGGGGCTTAATACCTAGGTAATGAGTTGACAGGTGTAGCAAACTGCCATGGCACACAGTTACCTATATAACAAACCTGCACATCCTGCACATGTATCCTGGAACTTGAAATTAGTTTTTTAAAAATGCATGTGGTCCTAAACAAATAATACTTACGTAAAAATATTTTATTACATTGCAAGGCATTGTGTCTTATAAAATATAAAGAAATAGAGAAATTTGGTGTATAACCTGGATAATGGAAAACCTGAATTCTAGCCCATTTGTTGGGAACATGTGTCTTTAGGCCTTATCTATAAAATGTACCTTTCGATTTGAATGTTTAACAAGACTTCTCCAACTTGGGCATTCTTTTTCCTTTGCCTCTGCCTCAGTCACCATAAGATGTACACTTTCAAACTTTATTCTGGGAAATTCCCATTCCTTATATCTGTAGTCTCTTGGGGGAAAAAGATAAAAACACTAGAATGTGATTCTTCTCAGCTTTGGTTAATGGGACAGCTGTTCTCTGCACTCAGATCCTGGGCTGGGAAAAGAAGATAAGTTTGTCTTGATCACAAACCATCCTGAATGTTGCAAGATGAAATGATTTCATTCAAAACATCTGAATCAATTAAGAAAGATTGTTTGTGTTTTATTTTGTTTACTCCCACAAGCATAAGCAAAAAATATGCTACTTCTGAAATACCAATGCCAAGAATACTCTATCTCATGCATTTTAATTCTAAGAGAACATGTTTAAACAAGAAAGTGGAAATTCCTTCATAAAGAAAATTAAATATTAAAGTATATAAATGCATTAAGCAATCTATCTGAATTCCAGAAGCACAAGATAAAATGCCTTAAAAAATGTTTCTTCTGAACATAGGAAATATGAGTAATTTTTTCTCTTGTCCAAGGATACATAGTGTAGCATACCCATGTACTTCCACGACATTTTATATTCTCTGCATAAAGTCATAGGTAAGGCTTTGAAATGGACTACAAATCTGTATCTGGTTAACAGAACAATTTCTACAAAATGTCTTTATTTTATGTAGCTATGTATCCAAACTGTTTCAGAAACAGATTGATATCTAGATTGCTGGCATTTTCATGGAGTTTTGAGAATTCACACCCCACAGACTTTACAAAGTTCCTTTTAAACCAAGTTTTGTCATCCAGTAATGGATGGCTCCCAGGTATTTTAGAATAGAGGTTTGAGTTCAAAGTAGAGATATGAAAATTGTATTTATGTAACTGGAGTATTTACCGCAGAAAGAAAAAGTAAAAAATAAAGATAAAACTGTCTTTGCTCCTACATCTTTGTCTACCCATGAAAAAATATATATAGCAGTAAATAAATAATAATATAAAAATAAAGCAATATAAATATATGCTATAATAAAATAATTATAAAAGAAAAATAATGAGACTAGGCTGCATGTGAGTATTTGCATTTGTGAAATGGGAGTACAGTTTCTTTCATCAATTTAAATTCTGTACCTGTAAGTTAAGTTTATTAAAAAAACAGACTCCTTTCAAGAGTTTCTCCAGCAAAAGCAGGAAGGCATATGCCTGGTGGCCACCACCAACTCACGGCCTCAGTCTCACAAATAGGCAGCTAATTATAAAGTGCTTTTTGAAAACCATGCAGCCTGACATCATTTTTTATGGTGACACTTCGTGCCAAAATGCATACAGAATTAGGGTTAGGTTAATTAATGTCCCATGGAGATTTTGAAACTTTACTTCCTTCTCAATAATTAGTTTAATGCTGTGGAAAAAAAAATCCAAAAACACACGTCCCAGAAAGGCTCCAAGTAAGACAAAACGTAATGAGTGTGCCAACCATCGGCAACCCACTGCATATGGATGGTGAGTTGATTAACATGATATTATAAGGCAAAACAAAAATTGAATCTTCACTATGCCCTTTTGGTTACAATTTTAAAGGTAGGAAGGACAGAAGGCATGAATAGGGACCTAATAGGGAAACATTTCATTGGGTTTTTCATTATAATAAAGATATCTCAGTAGAGAGATAAAATGCATTCACTAAATTCACCACAATGGAGATACGATTGTTAGAACACGTGAGGTGTTTTATAAATTCATTTTGTACTAATCTCCTTTTTGAAATCTGAGCACAAGGAATAAAAGAAATACATCCTTTCATAATACAGTTGGATGACACTGGAAATGGTTTTTATTTCAAGACATTTGGGATTATGAGTTTTATTCTGGTAATCATTTTGAATAGATAAATGGAAGTATCAGCTATTAAAAATAAATTAACTCCCAAATTGTGATTACAACCTCAAATTTAGCTATTGTATCAATGGGGAAAAATTCTTTTCTAAATATTTGTTTTAGCATGTGTGTCTCTTATATTTGGCCAATTTAGCTCTTGCCTTCAAATAAGAAAGTGATCTCTAATTGTTATTAACAGGGCTAATAAAGTCATGTAAGTTATATTCAGTCAACTGAAAAACACAGATAATATATAAACTGGATCTCTAGTTTTAAAATTAATATATACATTATATGTATATATAAAATATATACATTAATATACACCATATATATAAAATATATATCAATATGCACTTTATATTTGTGTTTAATCACATAAACATATTTTAACTATATAAACTTTTGCAGGTTTACCAAGGGTAGCAAAAAAATTGCACCAGAAAAAAAAGGCATTGTTTGAAAACAGTATCATAACTAGTTATAGCTAAAACATAAAAATGAAAAATAAAAAGCCCATAGCTGATAGTAGTGGAAAATTAAGACATATATTTTCATATATACAAAATCCTTAAATATTGTGGCTACCACAAGTCGAGTCACTGAAGACCCTAGCCAAACTCACTTACCCAGGTTAGATTAGCAATTGGGCAGATCAATAGCAGTTTCCACTTGGAAACAAGAAAGCAAAGCTCTGATCTACACATCTGGGCTTTCTCTTTTAAAACAAGACAGCAGTCTTGCCATTCCAGGAGGTGGCTATGTTTGGCAAAGTGTTACAAGAATCTGGAGTGATGGGAAAACTCTCATTCCTGTTAGAATCTATTCCATAACACTTCCTTGTCAATAAACTGAGGTTATGCAATGGTGGAAGTGATTTCAAAATGCTATGCTTCTTGGACCCAGGGGAAAAAATAAAACAACAAAGACATGTGACAACTGTCTGTTCTTCAACCATTTCCTAATGAAAGAATAAAAGCTGCCACTGCGTAGGGATTTGAGAAACAGTCTTTTATTCTGTGAAGCTTACTGGTTTCAAGAGGGTGTCCTTTGAGAAGAGAATAGTTTTATTTGAACTGTGATATTTTTGATCATTTCTCTTCCAGTTAATGATAAGTTGATAATTCAGTCAGGTAATGAACTAACCGGATTTGGGAAGAATAAGCAATTCAATGAAATGTGTCCTTCACATCCTTCTACCACCTGTCTTTTTTCTATCCACCTATTACCTATCTTATGTCTCTGAAATCTTGTTAATGTGATGTTACTTGCTATCATGGCAACTCAGTTCTGTGCACTAAAGCAAATTTCCTTTCCTCTGTAACATAGTTCACCCTGTTCAATCCTCTAATCATTGCCAAGATGAAAAAATGATTTAATAAATGAAATGTAGTTGAGTTTCAAATGATATTTGTTGCCTAATTCTTTAATGACCCCATGGATGGTCATATTTAGAACAAGTCAGTAGAAAATCCAAGGAATCACTTCATTTGTCTCTTCTTGTTTTTGATCATTTAGTATATACATGAATGAAAGTAAATCCTTAGGGAAATATTTTTGATTAAATCAAAACCTGAATGACCAAGTTAGGCTATTTTATAGTTAAATTATGTATATGTATAATTAAATTATATAAATATTATTATAAATATATATATATTTATGTCTATATAAAAATATGGTTTAATTATATATGGTTAAATTATATAAACACACATATATATTTATACTTATATATTTGCGTATGTAGAAGGAGGATACTTTAAAATGTTAATTACAAAGCATAGTATAGTAAATGAATAAACCAGTAATGTAGTCATTTATTTTCAAGCATCACGTGCTGTATAGAATGTGTTGTACTGTTATACAACAGGCAGCATAGAAGGTTAGTTTACACCAACAGCAAATATTTGACTAGTTTTTTGTGCTACAATGTTAGAAAGGCTATCACAACACTAGCTGATAGTAATCTTTCAGCTCCTTTACCATTTTCTGGGACCACCATCTAACATGCAGTTCAGCATTGATAAAAATGTCTCTATGCGACACATGACTGTTCTTGATATATTAGATCATATCAGTTTTTATTCAAAGTCTGTCACCTTTAACAGATCTATATTTAGTCTTTGAGCTATCCAAAATAGAAATATTTTAAATATATTTTTGTTAAGTATTTTCAATTTATCATGACTGACAGTTCTCTGTTGGTACTAGAAAGTTTTCATTCTGACTTCCCTATTTTTGCCTGAAGATGCCAGGCTAAAGTTGATATTTGAGAATGTACAACAGTTCTATTCCTGTTAATTGTGTCATCTTACTAATGTTCTTGGTTGTTGGCTGCTTGTAAAGATTTTTATCCTTTGATTTTTATGATAAGTTTTTTTCATTCTTTTTAAATCAATTGCTTACTCCTAACCTCTGAGCCTTCTATCCAGTCAGGTCAGATCTAAGTGTTAAAATGTTAACACACACCATGTAAAACCAAACAAAACAAGAGGAACCTGCGAAAAATCAAATCTACAGCAACTCTCTTTTATGACAGTCACAATACTCAATATAGTAATATTGTTTTATATGCTAGATATTTAACTTTTAGCAATGTAAAATTTTATTTTTAAAAAGTTGTAGTCTCATCACCTAAGTTTGTAGACAGTTGGTGTCTGAGAAAGGTATTAAATGATGTAGACAAGGTCACAAAGCCGGTACATGAAGAGACTTCTGTAGAAATGAGACTTGCCTTCCTTGAAAGACCAGATCAATAAGAACAGATCCTGTTATACATAATTTCAACTCATCAGGGTCCTCAAAGTGTGTGATATTTAATATCCAGTCATGCTTATGTAAGTACCATTTAGAAATAAGACAATTCCTAAGAAATTCTAATGGGTTAAAAACAATCTGGTCAGGCATGGTGGCTCACACCTGTAATCCCAGCACTTCAGGAGGCTGAGGGGGGTGGATCACAAGGTCAGAAGTTCAAGACCAGCCTGGCCTACAAAAACAAACAAACAAACAAACAAAAAAAACGGACAATAAAACAGTCTGTCTCTTTTAAATAAGTTTGTTTGCAGTATCAGAAAACACTGATTAAAACTAAAACTATGGTGTAAGGAGAGAGGCGAGTATGGCTGGCAATGTGTGATAGCCAGGGTCCTAATGACAGACCTGGCTGAAAAGGAGAATCCACTTATTTAAGCATATACTTTTTAAAGAAACAGTTTTTTGTTTTTTCTTTTTGAATCTAACAAGTTAGATTCCCAGGCAAGATGGCTGAAAAGGAACACCTCCAGTCTGCAATTCCCAACGAGACTAACACAGAAGTTGGACAATTTCTGCATTTGCAACTGAGGTACCTGAGTCATCTCATTGGGACTGGTTAAACAGTGGGTTTAACCAGTAGTAGTTTCTGCAGCCCACAGAGAGCGAGCAGAAGCAGGTGAGGCATCGCCTCACCCAGGAAGCACAAGAAGTGGGGGAGCTCCCTCCCCTAGCCAAGGAAAGCCTTAAGAAACTGTGCTGTGAGGGATGGTGCTATCTGGCCCAGATACCCCACAGTCTTTATAACCCACTGACCAGGAGATTCCCTCAGGTTTCTTCACCACAAAGGCCCTGGGTTTCAAGCACAAAGCTGGGCAGCCATTTGGTCAGATACTGAGCTAGCTGCAGGAGTTATTTTTGTTTGTTTGTTTTACCCCAGTGGCACCTGGAAAGTCAGTGAGATAGAACTGTTCACTCCCCTGGAAAGGGGGCTGAAGCCAGAAAGCCAACTGGTCTTGCTTAGCAAATCCCACTCCCGTGGAGTCCAGCAAGCTAAGATCCACTGGCTTGAAATTCTTGCTGTCAGCACAGCAGCCTGAAGTCCACCTGGGACACTTGAGCTTGGTGGAGGTAGGGCCGTCCATCATTACTGAAGCTTGAGTAGATGGTTTTCCAATCACAGTGTAAACAAAGCTTATGGGAAGTTCAGACTGGGCAGAGCCCATTGCAGCTATGCAAAGCCACTGTCACCAGACTGCCTCTCTAGATTCCTCCTCTCCGGGCAGGGAATCTCTGAAAAACAGGCAGCAGCCCCAGTCAGGGGCTTATAGATAAAACTACTGTCTCCCTGGGACAGAATACTTGGGGGAAGGGGCAACTGTGGGTGCAGCTTCAGCAGACTTAAACATTCCTGCCAGCCAGCTCTGAAGTGAGCAGTGGATCTCCCAGCACAGTGCTTGAGCTCTGCTAAATGACATATTGCTTCCTCAAGTGGGTCCCTGACCCCTGTGCCTCCTTAGAGACACCTCCCTGCAGAGGTAAACAGATACCTCATACAGGAGAGCTACAGCTGGCATCTGGTGGGTACCTTTCTGGGATAAAGCTTCCAAAGGAAGGAACAGGCAGCAATCTTTGCTGATCTGCAGTCTCTGTTGGTGATACCCAGGTAAATAGAGCCTGGAGTGGACCTCCAGCAACCTCCAGAAGACCTGGAGCGGAGGGGCCTGTTAGAAAAAAAAACTAACAAACAGAAAGTAATAGCATCAACATCAACAAAAGAGACATCTGCACATAAACCACATCGAAAATCACCAACATCAAAAGCCAAAGGTAGATAAATCTACAAAGATGAGGAAAAACCAGCAAAAAAAAAAAAAAGCTGAAAATTCCCAAAATCAGAACCCCTCTTCTCCTCCAAAGGATCTCAACTCCTTGCCAGCAAGAGAACAAAACTGAATGAAGAATGAGTTTGACGAATTGACAGAAACATTCTACAGAGGTGGGCAATAACAAATTCCTCCAAGTGAAAGGAGGATGTTCTAACCCAATGCCAAGAAGCTAAAAATCTTGAAAAAAGATTAGAGGGATTGCTAACTAAAATAAACAGTTTAGAGAAGAGCATAAATGACCTTATGGGGCTGAAAAACACAGCACAAGAACTTCATGAAGCATATACAAGCATCAATAGCCAAACTGATCAAGTGGAATAAAGGATATCAGAGATTGAAGGTCAACTTAGTGAAATAAGGTGTGAAGACAACATTAGAGAATAAAGAATGAAAGAACGAACAAAGTCTCCAAGAAACATGGGACTGTGTGAAAAGACCAAATCTACATTTGATTGGTGTACCTGAAAGTGACAGGGAGAATGGAAACAAGTTGGAAAACACACTTCAGAATATTATCCAGGAGAACTTCCGCAACCTAGCAGGCATGCCAACAGTCAAATTCAGGAATTACAGAGAACATCAGAAAGATATTCCTCAAGAAGAGCAAACCCAAGACATATACCATCAGATTCTCCAAGATTGAAATGAAGGAAAAAAAAATGTTAAGGGCAGCCAGACTGAAAGGTTGGGTTACCCACAAAGGGAAGCCCATCAGATTAAAGTGGATCTCGCAGAAGAAATCCTACAAGCCAGAAGAGAGTGGGGGTGAATATTAAACATCCTTAAAGAAAAGAATTTTCAACCCAGAATTTCATATCCTGCTAAACTATGTTTCATAAGGGAAGGAGAAATAAAATCCTTTTCAGACAAGCAAATCCTGAAGGATTTTGTCACCACTAGGCCTGCCTTACAAGAGCTCTTGAAGGAAGCACTAAATATGGAAGGAAAAAAACTGGTACCAGCCACTGCAAAGCAAACCAAAATGTGAAGACCATCAAGACTATGAAGAAACTGCATCAACTAATGGGCATCATAATAACAGGATCAAATTCACACATGACAATATTAACCTTAAATGTAAACAGGTTGAATGTCCCAATTAAAAGGCACAGACTGGCAAATTGGATAAAGAGTCTAGATCCATTGGTGTGCTATATTCAGGAGACCCATATCACATGCAAAGACACATATGCTCAAAATAAAGGGATGGAGGAAGATATACCAAGCAAATGAAAAGCAAAAAGAAAAAAAGCAGGAGTTGCAATTCTAGTCTCTGATAAAACAGATTTGAAACCAACAAAGTTCAGAAAGACAAAGAAGGGTATTACATAATGGTAAAGGGATCAATGCAACAAGAAGAGTTAACTGTCCTAAGCATATGTGCACCTAAAACAGGAGCAGCCAGATTTATAAAGAAAGTTCTTAGAGACCTACAAAAAGACTTAGATTCCCACAAAATAATACTGGGAATCTTTAACACCCCACTGTCAATAGTAGATCAAAGAGACAAAAAATTAACAAGGATATGCAGGACTTGAACTCAGCTCTGGACCAAGCAGACCTAATAGACATCTACAGTACTCCCCACCCTAAATCAACAGAATATCCATTCTTCTCAGCACTACATCACACTTATTCTAAAATTGACCACATAATTGAAAGTAAAATACACCTCAGCAAATGCAAAAGGACAAAAATATTAAGTCTCTCTCAGACCACAGCACAATCAAATTAGAACTCAGGATTAGGAAACTCACTCAAAACTGCACAACTACATGGAAAATAAACAACTGCTGGAATGACTACTGGATAAATAATGAAATTAGGCAGAAATAAGTAAGTTCTCTGTTACCAATGAGAACAAAGACATAATGTACCAGAATCTCTGAGACACAGCTAAAGCAGTGTTTAGAGGGAAATTGAAAGCAGTAAATGCCCACATCAAAAAGTTGGAAAGATCTAAAATCAGCACCCAAACATCACAATTAAAAGAATTAGAGAAACAAGAGCAAAGAAATGAAAAAGCTAGCAGAAGACAAGAAATAACTAAGATCAGAGGAAAACTGAGGGAGACAGAGACATGAAAAACCCTTCAAAAAATTGATGAATTCAGGAGCTGGTTTTAAAACGATTAGCAGATAGACCACTAACCAGACTAATAAAGAAGAAAAGAGAGAAGAATCAAATACACAAAATAAAAAAAAAAAAAAAAGATAAAGGGGATACCACCGCAAATCTCACAGAAATACAAACTTTCATCAGGGAATACTATAAACACCTCTAACATAAATAAACCAGAAAATCTCAAAGAAATGCATAAATTTTTGTATATGTACACCCTCCCAAGAGTAAACCAGGAGGAAATCAATCCCTGAATAGACCAATAAAAAGTTCTGAAATTGAGGCAGTAATTAATAGCCTACCAACCAAAAAAAAAAAATCCCAGGACAAGATGGATTCACAGCTGATTTCTACCAGAGGTACTAAAAGGAGTTGGTATCATTCCTTCTGAAACAATTCCAAACAATAGAGAAAGAGGGACTCCTCTCTAACTCATTTTTTGAGGTCAGTATTATCCTGATACCGAAACCTGGCAGAGACACAACAACAACAAAAATTTCAGACCGGTATCCCTGATGAACATCGATGAAGAATTCTCAATAAAATACTTGCAACCAAATCCAGCAGCACATAATAAAGTTTATACACAATGATCAAGTCCCCTTCATCCTTGCGATGCAAGGCTGGTTCAGCAAACGTAAATCAATAAACATAATCCATCACATAAACAGAATCAGTGACAAAAACCACATGATTATCTCAATAGAGAAAAAACCTTTGATAAAATTCAACACCCTTAATGCTAAAAACGCTCAATAAGCTAGGTATTGATGGAACATATCTCAAAATAATGAGAACTATTTATGACAAAACCACAGACAATATCATACTGAATGGGCAAAACTTGGAAGCACTCCCTTTGAAAACTGGCACAAAACAAGGATGCCCTCTCTCACCACTTGTATTCAACATAGTTTTGGAAGATCCGGCCAGGGCAATCAGGCAAGAGAAAGAAGTAAAGCATATTCAAATAGAAAGAAAAGAAGTCAAATTATCTTTGTTTGCAGATGACATGATTGTATATTTAGAAAACCCTGTGGTCTCGGCCAAAAGATGCCTTAAGCTGATAAGCCACTTCAGCAAAGTCTCAGGATACAAAAATCAATGTGCAGAAATCACAGACATTCCTATATACCAATAATAGTTGAACAGAGAACCAAATCATGTGCAAACTCCCATTCACAACTGCTGCAAAGAGAATAAAACACCTAGAAATACAACTTACAGGGGATGTGAAGGACCTCTTCAAGGAGAACCATAAACCACTGCTCAAGGAAATAAGAGAGGATACAAATGGAAAAACATTCCATGCTCATGAATAGAAAAAATCAGTGTTGTAAAAATGGCCATACTTCCTAAAGTAATTTATAGATTCAATGCTGTCCCCCATCAAGCTACCATTGACTTTCCTCACCGAATTGAAAAAAACTACTTTAAATTTCATATGGAACCGTTAAAAAGTCTGTATACCCAAGACAATCCTAAGCTAAAAGAACAAAACTAGAGGCATCATGCTCTTTGACTTCAAACTATACTAGAAGGCTACAGTATACCAAAACAGCATGGTTCTGGTACCAAAACAGATATATAGACAAATTGAACAGAAAAGAGGCCTCAGAAATAATACCACACATTTACAACCATCTGATCTTTGAGAACATGACAGAAACAAGCAATGGGGAAAGGATTCCCTATTTAATAAATGGTGTTGGGAAAACTGGCTAGCCATATGCAGAAAACTGAAACTGGATCCCTTCCTTACACCTTATACAAAAATGAACTCAAAATAAATTAAAGATTTAATGTAAGACCTAAACCCATAAAAACGCTAGAAGTAAACCTAGGCAATACCATTCAGGACATAGGCATAGGCAAAGACTTCATGACTAAAACACCAAAAGCAATGACAACAAAATCCAAAATTGACAAATGGGATCTAATTAAACTAAAGAGCTTTTGTACAGCAAAAGAAACTGTCATGAGAGTGAGCAGGCAACCTACAGAATGGGAGACAATTTTTGCTATTTATCCAACTGAAAAAGGGCTAACATCCAGAATCTATAAGGAAATTAAACAAATTTACAAGAAATAACCCCATCATAAAGAGGGTGAAGGATATGATCAGACACTTTTAAAAAGAAGACATTTATGGGCCAAAAAAACATGTCAAAAAAAGCTCATCATCACTGGTCATTAAAGAAATGCAAACCAGAACTACAATGTGATACCATCTCATGCCGGTTATAATGGCGATCACTAAAAAGTCAGGAAACAACAGATGCTAGAGAGGATGCAGAGAAATGGGAACCCCTTTACACTTGGTGGGAATGCAAATTAATTTAACATGGAAGACATTGTGGTGATTCCTCAAAAATCTAAAATTAGAAATACCATTTGACCCAGCAATCCCATTACTAGTTATATACCCAAAGGATTATAAATCATTCTACTATAATGACACAGGTACCTGTATGTTTATTGCAGCACTATTCCTAATAGTAAAGATTTGCAACCAACCCAAATGCCCATCAATGTTTGACTGGATAAAGAAAATATAGCACATATACACCATGGAATACTGTGCAGCCATAAAGAGGAATGAGTTCATGTTCTTTGCAGGGACATGGATGAAGCTAGAAACCATCATTCTCAGCAAACTACCACAGGAACAGAAAAACCAAACACCACATGTTCTCAGTCATAAGTGGGAATTGAACAATGAGAACATATGGACAGAGGGAGGGGATTCTCACATACTAGGGCCTGTTGTGGGGGCGAGGGGAGGAAAAACATTAGGAGAAACACTCAATGTAGATGACAGGTTGATGGGTGCAGCAAACCACCCTGGCACATGTATATCTGTGTCACATACCTGCACATTCTACACATGTATCCCAAAACTTAACATATAATAATTTAAAAAAATAAAGCTAAAAGAAAAAAATTAAGAGATTATGAAAAAATTAACAAATTAAACTTGTATATATTTATGTTTAAAGAAAACAAACCAAAAAAAAAAAAAACCCTAGCTCTCTTTTCATTACGAAAAGAAAAAAAAAAGACAAAAAAATATATGTACATTGTAGAATGGCTTAAAGTACTTAATACATGCATTACCCCATATCCTTATCATTTTTTTTTGTGGTGAGAACACTTAAAATCTACTCTCTTAGCAATCTTCAAATATGCAATGCATTGTTGTTTCCTTTTTTGTTGTAAAATAGCTTTTTGTAAACATTTTATTCACCTATAAAGGATGCAGACACATTACCCAAGTTACTTGTCTAATTATTATTTGGAGTTTAGTAGCAAATGAAGTATTTACAATTAAAAAAAAAAACAATAACAGAGAAACAAAAACAACAACAAAACCCTAAAACTCTAGATATAGGTTTGCCCTCAATATAGTTGATCTAATAGTTCAGTCACACCAAGATCCAGGCTTTTCCCACCCATATAATCTGTTTTCTTTTTGCATATTTTTTACAGTACGATTGGTAGCAAGAGGGCTGCAGAACCTCCATATCTTCCAATGTTCAATGGAAAGAGGAGGGCCCATTTCATTTCCTGTCTCTTTCTTAAGAATGTGGAAAAATACCTAGTACATAATTCTATTTTGCCTTACTAGACAAATTTGGTCGTATTTCTGTTCCAATAACCATCAACATTGGAAATAACATTACTATTTTTGGTTTAGAGTAAATAATCAAGATTTAAACAAGTAAATGTTGCTAATTAAACCACTATATTTTCAAAGGCACAACCATCTACACATCTTATATATATATTTTTTTTCCAAGGGCCATTTTAACCTGTCTGTAAAATTCAAGGCTATCTACTCATAGAATCAAAAATAAGTGACTTGAGCACCAATAATGCCTCAGAATTTGTCTGCATCTTTCAAAGTTAGAGTTCCAAACAATATGGCTCCAAAAAGTTTATTTTGCAGTGTATTCACTTTTACTAGTCATGTAAAGCTCCTTATGTAAAACTTCTCAAACACTCAGTTGTCTGAACTATCAGTGAGAGATATAAAAAATAGTGTTTTAATTGACCTATATGAAATTGGTAATATTTAACTAATATTTGCAATTGAAAATGTAACAATTTCAAGTTGATGCTATATGAATACTATGTTTAAATGAGATAAATATTTCTAAAATTGTGAGCATAGTGCTTGACAAATAACTATTATGGAATGAATGGTTTGGGAATCTGCATATACTTGTTTTGAACATAGTTGCTTTGTATCCTTACCAATGCGAAGATAACAGATTTCTTAGGTTTACTACTTAAGAGAAAGAAAGATAGAAAATGGAAAAAGCTTTCTGCCCTTCAATTGACTAGAAATATTGTATTTCAACTGTGTGTGTGTGTGTGTGTGTGTGTGAGAGAGAGAGAGAGAGAGAGAGAGAGAGAGAGAGAGAGGGAATCCAAACTCTAGACATTGATTAGTTAACTTTGGTGTTTTGAAAATTGTTGATAATCATGATGGCTAAGGTCAGATGAAAAAGGAATGCCAATAGGGAATGTCAGCCAATCAGGAGGCAAAAACCATAGGAAGTGAAAGAATAATTCTAAGAAGGGGATTTTAGGATCCCTGGGAGGAAATCCCGTCAACTACCTGGTATATAGGATTGGTTTCTTCCTAGTCGCTGGTATCAAAGAACTGAGGTTAAGTCCAGACATCAAAGGAATATGAAATAATAAAGTAGACTAGAATGGCTGCTTGACCCCTTAATAGGAGAAAATATAGGAAACAGTTATCCAGTGTGGCTATTGCACTATCCAGGGGTCAGTGTGTCACCAGGCAAGTGGTTCTCAAATTTCAATATAGATTAGAATGAACATTCAATATAGATTAAAATTTCAATAGAGATTAGAATCTCAATAGGTTCAGAAATATTGCATTTCAAATTCTGCAAAACATGTGTTTGAAACATGCTGAATGAAAACACAAGGACCATTCTGTGATGTGAAACAGTACATCACAAAACATTTTCACAGGATACTTATTTCTAGATTTTAGAGCTGGATATTCGTATATGCCTGTAAGGCCTCAAATAAGTAAGAAATGTCACTTTGCAAATTCTACAAAAAGAGTGTTTGGAACTTGGTGAGTCAAAACAGTGCAGAGTTATAGAATCAATAGTTTAGGTGGGGCACATGAATGATGAATTTCCGACAATTTCCCAAGTGATTGTAATGTTGATGATCTA
Source organism: Cacajao melanocephalus (assembly GCA_963573385.1). Classification (NCBI taxonomy): domain Eukaryota; kingdom Metazoa; phylum Chordata; class Mammalia; order Primates; family Pitheciidae; genus Cacajao; species Cacajao melanocephalus. The sequence continues at coordinate 40,096 of CAUYLG010045089.1, read as the reverse complement.
GGACTCACTTGAGAACCACGGTTCTACTGTTAACTTTAGATTATAGAGTAAGCAGCACCATAAATATTTTGATCCATTATGGAGTTAATGGGAGAGATGTTTGTCAAATGATACAAAATTTCAGTTAAAGGAATAAGTCCTAGATCTTTTTAATAATTCAGTGATCATAGTTAATAATCACGTATTACAGTTTTGAAATTTGCTAAGTGGATTTTACTTGTTCTCACCATAAAAATTAGTAAGTATGTAAGGTAATGCATTTGTAAATTAGTTCATTTTAATCATTCTACAATGTATACACATTTAAAAACATGTTGTATACAGTAAGTATGTGCAATTATTATTTGTCAATTTAAAAATAAGAAAAACAAAGTTGATCCAAAATAATTAGCAGGATAAGAACTGAAGATCACTGGGCCTTTAATGGTATATATAAGGACATTCTGAAGTATGCTAAGAGTTGGGATGTGAGGCTATCCACACTGAGACACAGGAGGCAGAAGCTACATGGGGCGGAACTACTTGGAATAGAGTTGTAGTGTTCAAAATCCAGCATTAAAATCTGGTACCTGAGTTTATGCATTGGATTTTCCAGTGTCCCCCAAAGACAAACAGGTGTAAGTGATAATGAATTAGTAACATCAACTATTGTAGTCTAACTGTATAATAACCTTGTACTGTGAAGCACAAGAAAATAATATTGATTTTTAATGCAAACCTGAAGTACAAAAGACATTATGGCTACTCACTTGACAACAGCATATATTCAATGATAGGGAAATAGAGTGAGAAAAGGCGTGTACCAATAAGAGAAGGTGATATGGTTGTGTTATACCCTGCTGAAGCAAGTAGTGAGAGACTAGAGAGTGGTTACTGGAAGCCTAACTTAACTGTTGGCAGCTCTTAACTTATATGGCCAAATCAGTGTTTCCTTTGTATGTGCCTTCTATTTAGCAATCTTGGTTGGCTTACAGTGAAAAAGAAAAATGAATTTTCTCAGAATTTAATTATGTCCAGTGTTTTTATTGTCTCCCAGGCTGTATTATTCTATTAGGGCTGTCACAAGAAAATATCACAGACTGGGTGACAAAAATATTATTTCTCATAGTTCTTGCTTGGAAGTCCATAATCACAGTGACAGCAGATTCAGTTACTGTTGAGGGCTCTCTTCCTGGCTTGCAGATGGACGCCTTCTTGCTGTGTTTTCAAGTGGCCTTTCCCTGAATGCAGACTGTAAGAGAGAAAAAGTGAGCTCTCTGGTGTCTTTTCTTATAAGGACACTGAACTTGTCAGTTCAGGACCCCACCTTTATGACCTGAATTACTTCCTTTAGAGACCCCATCTCCAAATATAGCCACATTGGGAGTTAGGGGTTTAACATATGAATTGGTGTAGGGAGAGGAGGGACATGCATATTCAGTCCATAACACTGACCATGAGAAGACATAAGAAAAGTTTAATCACACCAGAACAAGGATTGGGACTAAGAAACAACATAAACTGAACCATGACACCTGAGTGTTAGCAACCAGGTATACAGATTTTGACTTAGCAATAATGAAGATTACTCAATTTCCTTATCTTAAACTAGACACATTTAATTCAAAATTAATGATAGAACTAAGAACTTAGTAATAATGTTTTAAATCATTAGATGACAGCAGCAGTGGACATTCATTTAAAACCATGTTGATCATTAATGTTTCTTTTTATATTTTCTAAATTCGTATAACTTCCGTAGGTAATCAGTGTAAATGAATAAAAAATACTTCTTCCTGTAAAGATGGAAATGTTGTTTGTAGACTTTGTGTCTATTAATTCTAATAATTAACAAGAGAGGTTGATTGATAAGTGGCAAATAAAGTAAATAAGTGAAAAATCCCATTTGGTTCCCAGAGCATGTAATAATATTGGAACAAAGTAAGCAATATTAACAAATCTTAACAAAACCTAATTTATCTTTTTTCCTTTTCTTTTACTGCTCTTTATTTATAAGCCCTTGGAATTTAAATGTGAATTTTTTTTCTTTTTCTTTTTTTTTTTTTTGTTTGAGACAGAATCTCCCTCTGTCATCAGGCTGGAGTTCAGTGGCACGCAATCTGGGCTCACTACAACCTCCACCTCCCAGGTTCAAGTGATTCTCTTGCCTCAGCCTCCCAAGTAGCTGGGACTACAGGTGCGCATCACCATGTCCAGCTAATTTTTATATTTTTAGTACAGATGAGGTTTCGACATGTTGGCCCGGATGGTCTCGATCTCTTGACTGCCTGCCTTAGCCTCCCAAAGTGCTGTGATTACAGGCGTGAGCCACTACGCCTGGCCTGAACATGAATTCTTTTCTAAACTCTCTAAATCTCTTTTCTTAAAGTCAAACTTGAGTAGCTCAAGAGAATACAAATTTGATTTGACTAGAAAGAGAAAGAGCAGCTGATCAATATCAGTTTTTACCAGTTCAAGGAAACCAGAACAGTGAGGTATCACCAGATGTTAAATGGATTGTTACCGCTAATGATGTTTACTATATTCAAGTCCATGTTATTTGTAATTCTTATGTTATTTGCCTTTCCAGCTATTTCATTTGATGCAAAAATTTATTAGTTGCAATTCTAAAGTCGGTTTTTTCTATTCTATTCTTTTAATGCAGATTTGCAGGAGCACTGAAAAATCAGTTTCATAAAGAAAAGGATGTTGAAATAGATCATATAATCAAATGCTTGCTAGTAAAATAAAGAAATATAAATAATGTTGGTAGGATAAAGGCTAGTGTTTGGAAAATTTGCTGAGCAATAAGTGGACAGAATATCACTGTGCATTTTTCTTTTGATTTATGCTTATATCTGTTTTTCATATATAGGAGAACTTGCTGTCTTAATACATTTATGTTGACTATTGCCACTGTAATATTATCTCTATTATATCATTTACATTATAACATGTATATTATAGCTATTATAACTATATCATGAAGTGTTATGGATCTTATCGGTACTTTAAGTAGTTGATAGAAGTGATATAAGTATATATAACATACATTTTTGGCACTCTGGAAATTCAAGTTAGTTTCTGTGTAAGATCTTTGAAGGAAAAACATTTCCATCTTTTGAAATAGAGACTATGAGATTAGGAAAAATGAATTACAGTATACTTGGTTTAAAATATCATAGGATATTTCTCTACCTAGTCCATCAAGTATATAAGAGTCAGTCTTTGTTTTTCTAGATGTTTCAAATGTTGTGATTCTGTACTGAAATTATTTTTTACGGAATTAGAGGATAGGTGTCATCTGTAGATTTATTCTTCTTCAGCATCAGAGGACATAATATACCCATGCTTTCTTCATTCCACTTGGTAAGTGACCCTGTAAGCCACTGCCTTAGCGTTGAACAATTTTGAAGATCAGTTAGCAAGGATCATTTCCACCTGTAGACAACTAATAGACATAACAGAGTCAAGAATAATGACTAACCTTCTTGGGAAATTCAATTGCTTTCTGCCTTTTGGGCATTTCACTTCATTCTAAATGATGTCATGTCTTAACTCTAGGCTAAGAGAAGTTTGAAATAAGTGATGAATGATTACAGCAAATAATTTCTTCTATCTGGAAGTTGAACACACAATAGAGAAACTTTGGTAGAAAATATCTAGAAAACTGGCAAAATTTAGAGACAATATTACACTTACGTATACAACAGGGAAATATAAAAATGCTGAAAAAATTATATTACATATAAACATAGCAAAGTTCGTGGTCTCTACTATGATTTTCCCTTTTCAGGAATTATTATTTTAGGAGAAACAATTGGTCCTAAATTGTTGATTTAGTTGATTCTCACTCCTAAATCCTCCCTAGGATGTTAAAGAAAGATATTATTTTTTTATGATTAACAAGGAAAAAATTGTTGACTAAATTAGGGATGATGGATTTATTTTTCATAAAAATTATAATAGATGGCTTATCATGATGTATAACTTTCAGGAGTTTTACTGGCATTATATTCTTACTATCTTTCCAAGGTCAAAATTTAAAATGAGAAATATGTGCATATGTGTATATGCATAGAATATATTTATAAATAAATATATATGTGTGTGGCTATTTGTGTCAGTTACTACAACTCATATATCTTCAATAGATAAAAACCTGTCTTCATATATATAAAATATCATTCTGTATATGTATTTCCATCATATATAAACAAACTCTTTAGAGTAACAGAGCAGACATTATGCACATAGCATGTCTACAGAAAGCAATTTGTTCATATTCATTGGCAAGCTAATTTGAATAAGGAAAAAATGGGAAGACTAGGAATATTTGCATTAGCAGATTCCAGGTGGTGACTACTTGGATGGATGGATAAACCAGATGAAATTTTAAATGTACATTTTTCATGAGCTGAATGGCCAGATCCCAGAAGAAGATATTCTGAGAGACAAAACATTTTCATCAGGGTTGAAAATATTGAGAAAGAATTAAAAATGCCAAGTAAATTTTCAACAGTTGTTTCAATTAGCCAAAGCCATCTGAAACCTCTTTGCAAACAAGAAAATAAAAACACATGGACATATTCCTTTCTCTCTCACTTACTTTTTCAAATTGTAAAACTACTACTCAGTGAGAAAGATTCAAATGTTCAAAGAAGGTAGAGTTTTCAGTTCACCTGGAGTTCCCAGAAAAGTTACATTAAAAATACCACTATATATATATATGTAAATGCCACTAGATATATATACATATATATATACACACACATATATAGTAGTGTGTGTATATATATATATACACATATATACACATATATATACATATATATATACACAAAAGTTACATTAAAAATACCACTAGATATATATATATATATATATAAATGCCACTAGATATATATACATATATATATACACACACACATATATAGTAGTGTGTGTGTATATATATATACACATATATATACATATATATATATACACATATACACACACACTACTCTTGTATCCTTTTCACAATAAAGCCCTAGAAGCAGCCAATGTTTGGGATTATTTTGGCCCTAGTAAATGCATTTAATTAAATGTGTTATTTTCAATGGTATTTTTGTTTACATGCCTAAAATATATTCTTTCCAAAACAGCAAATGAACAGCTATATACATGTGCAGGTGTGTGTGTGTATGTGTGTGTACATATATATGTATGTGTGTGTGTGTACATATATATGTATGTATATATACACTCACTGCAGCCTGGATCTCCTAGGCTCAAGCAATCTCCCTCTTCAGCTTCACCAGTAGCTGGCACCACAGGCATGCACCACCATCCCTGGCTAATTATTATAATTTTTTTTGTAGAGACAGGGCCTCCATATGTTTCCCAGGCTGGTCTCAAACACCTGGACTCCAGTGATCCATCTACCTAGGCTTCCCAAAGTGCTAGGATTACAGGTGTGAGCCACTGTGCCCAGCCCCACCCCTCTTGCATGTTAGGATTTTAGTAGTTTTAATAATCTTCCCTATATGCTGGTTTATTTGGCTATCAAATAGATTAAAATATTTCTTCAACTTTAGCTATTATTCTTCCATAATAATAAATGTAATTATTACTGTACCTGTGGGAGAAGGGGTTCCAGCATGATTTGTACTTCATATAAATTACCATCAATGGGAACTCTAAATAAGCATTATGCAATTTTCTTAATATCATATAGTTTATTTTTATTAATTTAATATAGCAGGGATTGATTCTGAATAACTATAGCATTAAGATTTGAAACCTGACATGAGTCTTTGAAATTAACTAGTACAGAATTTATCAAACTTCAGGTCACATCTGCCTAGACAGGTGAGCAAGTATCAAAAAATAGGACCTTCAATTCATAAGTACATAGATGAATTGCATTAGATAAGTAGTACTGAATGTACAATAACAGTAAAACAGGATCTCATTTTTATAGTAAAATGTCTAAATACAAACAAACTTACTTTAACACTGTTGTTTAAGAGTTTAGGGAATGGAAGTTGACAAAAACAAGAGATTTATTACAGGCCGTGCCACTAGTGAGATGTCATAACATAAAGCCCCAATTGTCCTGTAATGTTGAGCAACTAGATGGAACTATAGATACGGACATGACATTATAATAAAGATGATAATGGTGGATGAGGTAATAATAACAATAATGGCCACTTATGGAGGTCTTTTGGTGTTCTGGGAACTTTCTGTATCTCATTAATAAAATCACCCTATGAGATAGGTGATTTTTTAAAACAAGGGGAGGTAAAGCTCAGAGAGATTAAACAACTTGCTATAGGACATGTAGCAGACTAAACATTGACATTGAGAGTCAAATTTTGGCCTAAATCCAAAGCCAATGCTTAAAAAACAACAACTACAAGAACAATGAAAAAAAGAAAAACTATGAGACACAGGACTTTTCTGCTCGAGAGTTATAAGTAAGGTTTGTTAGAAATCTGAAATGAATTACTATCTTACTAGGAGAAAGTGACCTACAAAGGAGAACATAAAACAGTAATTTTCAGTCGTTTTTGATGCCCCCAAAAGAGTGCATAAGATCCATTCTATGACTTTCTTTCTATATGTATTTTTATTATTGGCATATAAAATAATATCAGAGCATATGATTTACTTAACATCTAAGACTACCTCGCTTGCTGCAACAGAATGAGTGAGGCCTTAGGGCAAATATAATCCATGATCATATGATCAACTCTCACATACAAAATTTTTTTCTTCATGGGGAATGAGATAGAATTCTTTTTTCAACAGTGAAGCCGTGATGGCATAGATTATTATACCTTCCTGTAACAGGTGATTGGTCAGGTTGGGGGTGCAAATAGGTGGCCCTGGAGACAGAACTCTGTGTAGCCATTAACAAACTGGTCATATAACTGGATTTTTAAGTGTGCTACTTTGGCGATAATGAAATAATGTTTCCATCTTAGATTATTCCATTTTTCTTTTCCAAGGTACAGTGACTGAGATTAAATTGTGACATGCTTATCAATGTTGCAAAAAATTGCTATTAATATGAAGTATGTTGGATAACTAATGTAAAATCCAAATATATCTTCACCAAAGAGAGCATCAGGCCAAAATTAACAAGAGAAAATGTAATGAAAACACACACCAGCAAATTTAATTGACATTGTATTTTTACTGCTTCTTGCTGATAGAAAAAAGTGCTATTTATATTTTTTATGATTTAATCTGGTCAACATAGTAATATTTCTCTTAATTATAAAATGTTAGTAAATTATTTGGTATTTTCTAAATATATGACCATATAATCTTCAAATACCAATGTGCTTATGTCTTTTTATGTGATATCTAGAACTTTCTGATGTCTCATGACTTATTTTGCATTGTCTGGGATTTCCTTGTCAATGATAAAGCATCTCAATAATATACAGAATATTAGGTTGTTTTCTAACAAATAGATGTATAAAATCAGATTTTTGTGGTCATTAGTACATAACCTGTCTATATAAGGGTCATGTATGACATTAAAAAGCAAAACAAATTAAAAATGTAAACATTCAGATAGAGATAGTCTAGAGATGTCTTAATCAAAGGAGTATGGACCATAGACCACTGCCAGTCTGTGAATTTAGCCTGGGTATCTAAATATGAAAATACAGAAATAAGAGCAGATGTTCAGAAATTTTACAGCAATTTGACAGAGTAATTTTATATTTTTTGAGTCTAGTAATAAAACATGTGATCTTGCATTTTGTATGTCATTGTTTTTTGTATTATTCTTTCAATAACTCTTTTTTTTTTATATTTTACAAAAGTGTCCACCTATCAAAATAGCGAAAATAAATTGGCCTTGTTGGTTTGAGAGGCACTTTTAAAAAAAAAATATATATATATATATATATTTATATATATATTTATTTATTGCACTTTATGTTCTGGGGTACTGTGAAGAACATGCAGGATTCTTGCATAGGTACATACAAGGCACTGTGGTTTGCTGCCTCCATCCCCATCACCTATATCTGGCATTTCTCCCCATGTTATCCCTCCCCAACTCCCTACTCCCCACTGTCCCTCCCCTAGTCTCCCCCAACAGTCCCCAGTGTGTGATGCTCCCCACCCTGTGTCCATATGTTCTCATGGTTCAACACCCGCCTATGAGTGAGAACATGTGGTATTTGATTTTCTGTTCTTGTGTCAGTTTGCTGAGAATGATGGTTTCCAGGTTCATCCATGTCTCTACAAAGGACACAAACTCATCATTTTTTATGGCTGCATAGTATTTCATGATGTATATGTGCCACATTTTTCCTGTCCAGTCTATCATCGATGGGCATATGATTGGTTCCAAGTCTTTGCTATTGTAAACATTGCTGCAATGAATGTACGTGTGCATGTGTCTTTATAATAAAACGATTTATAATCCTTTACATATATACCCAGTAATGGGATTGCTGGGTCAAATGGAATTTCTATTTCTAGGTCCTTGAGGAATCACCACACTGCCTTCCACAAGGGTTGAACTAATTTACACTCCCACCAACAGTGTTAAAGTGTTCCTGTTTCTCCACATCCTCTCCAGCATCTGTTGTCTCCAGATTTTTTAATGATTGCCATTCTAACTGGCATGAGATGGTATCTCAATGTAGTTTTGATTTGCATTTTTCTAATGACCAGTGATGATGAATATTTTTTCATATTTGTTGGCCTCATATATGTCTTCTTTTGAAAAGTGTCTGTTCATATCCTTCGTCCACTTTTGAATGGGTTTGTTTGTTTTTTTCTTGTAAATCTGTTTTAGTTCTTTGTAAATTCTAGATATAAGTCCTTTGTCAGATGGGTAGATTGCAAAAATGTTTTCCCATTCTATTGGTTGCTGGTTCACTCTAATGATTGTTACTTTTGCTGTGCAGAAGCTCTGGAGTTTAATTAGATTCCAATTGTCTATTTTGGCTTTTGTTGCCAATGCTTTTGGTGTTTTAGTCATGAAGTACTTGCCTACGCCTATGTCCTGAATGGTTTTGCCTAGGTTTTCTTTTAGGGTTTTTATGCTGTTAGGCCTTATGTTTAAGTCTTTAGTCCATCTGGAATTAATTTTAGTGTAAGGTGTCAGGAAGGGGTCCAGTTTCTTTTTTCTGCACATGGCTAGCCAGTTTTCCCAACACCATTTATTAAACAGGGCATCCTTTCACCATTGCTTGTTTTTGTGAGGTTTGTCAAAGATCAGATGATCGTAGATGTGTGGCATTGCCTGTGAGGCCTCTGTTCTGTTCCATTGGTCTATATCTCTGTTTTGGTACCAGTACCATGCTGTTTTGATTACTGTAGCTTTGTAGTGTAGTTTGAAGTCAGGTAGCATGATGCTTCCAGCTTTGTTCTTTTTGCTTAGAAATGACTTGGCTATGCAGGCTCTCTTTTGGTTCCAGATGAAGTTTAAGGTGATTTTTTTCCAGTTCTGTGAAGAAGGTCATTGGTAGCTTGATGGGGATAGCATTAAATCTATAAATTACTTTGAGCAGTATGGCCATTTTCACCATATTGATTCTTCCTAACCATGAGCATGGAATATTTCTCCATCTGTTTGTATCCTCTCTAATTTCCTTGAGCAGTGGTTTGTAGTTCTCCTTGAAGAGGTCCTTTACCTCCTTTTTTAAGTTGTATTCCTAGGTATTTTATTCTCTTTGTAGAAATTGTGAATGGCAGTTTGTTCTTGATTTGGCTCTCTTTAAGTCTGTTATTGGTGTATAGGAATGCTTGTGATTTTTGCACATTGATTTTATATCCTGAGACTTTGCTGAAGTTGTTTATCAGTTTTAGGAGATTTTGGGCTGAAATAATGGGGTCTTCTAAATATACAACCATGTCATCTGCAAATAGACACAGTTTGACTTCCTCCTTTCCTAATTGAATACCCTTTATTTCTGTTTCTTGCCTAATTGCTCTGGCTAGAACTTCCAATACTATATTGAATACAAGTGGTGAGAGAGGGCATCCTTGTCGAGTGCCAGATTTCAAAGGGAATGATTCCAGTTTTTGCGCATTCAGTATGATATTGGCTGTGGGTTTGTTGTACTTTTATTATTTTCAGATACGTTCCGTTGATACCTAGTTTGTTGAGAGTTTTTAGCATAAAGGGCTGTTGAATTTTGTTGAAGGATTTCCCTGCATCTATTGACATAATCATGTGGTTTTTGTCTTTGGTTCTGTTTATGTGGTGGATTATGTTTATAGACTTGTGTATGTTGAACCAGCCTTACATCCCTGGGGTGAAGCCTACTTGATCGTGATGGATAAGCTTTTTGATGTGCTGTTGTAATCGGTTTGTCTGTATTTTATTTAAGATTTTTGCATCTATGTTCATCATGGATATTGGCCTGAAGTTTTCTTTTCTTGTTGGGTCTCTGCCGGGTTTTGGTATCAGGATGATGTTGGTCTCATACAATGATTTGGGAAGGATTCCTTCTTTTTGGATTGTTTGGAATAGTTTCAGAAAGAGTAGTACTGGCTCCTTTTTGTATGTCTGGTAGAGTTTGTCTGTGAACCCATCTGGATCTGGGCTTTTTTTGGTGGGTAGGCTATTAATTGCTGCCTCAACTTCAGTCCTTGTTTTTGGTCTATTCAGGGTTTTGACTTCTTCCTAGCTTATGCTTGGGAGGATGCAAGTGTCCAGGAATTTATCCATTTCTTCCAGGTTTACTGGTTTATGTGCATAGAGTTGTTTGTAGTAATCTCTGATGGTGGTTTGTATTTCTGTGGAATCTGTGGTACCAGTGCTGCCCTGGAAAATAGTTGGCAGTATTTCTGAATACTCAGTGATAATATCTTTATATTTTAATGGCCTTAAGTTTATTTTTAATGTAAAAGGGCATTAAGATAACAGTATGTAGCATACTATAAAATTTAAATTCATAAGAACCTATATCTCATGTCAACTGGAAACATTTGGGATGAACAGTTTTGAATTTATCTAATCTTTTTACTGCTCTTTCTATATCTTATTCTTTGAAAAGTTTCCACTCTGTGATTTATACACCACTGTTCGTTGATAGGTCAACATGCTAACCTAACCTTAAATTAAGGCTATATTTGTGTGGAAAAAGATGCAAACTTTAATTAAAAATTGACCTATAAAGCACCTAAATAAAGCATTACCTTTGTAGAAAATGTGAATCTTTTTCTGAAAATCAACAACAGAGAAATGCTTCAAATCTTTCAGCATATTTCAATATACTTTACATATTTCAGTACACTTGGTTAGAAAACTATTCTTTATAAACACATCTCATTATTATTTTTGAGACTTTGAAATATCATTCAGACATTTTGATTTAACAACATATAAAGGTTCATAAAAGGAAAAAACTGGAGAACTGGACATTCAGTAGCCTTAGTTTAGATATGTTTTTGGTGACCCAATGTGCTACATTGAATTAATCTGAATTTATTGCTCTGTAAGAAATCACCCCCAAATTACTGGCTTACAAGGAAAATATTAATTTATTATCTCTCATACTGCTTGTGGCTCAAAAATTCATGCTGTCAGAGCAAAAATATTCTCAATTTATGAGACCTCAGGTGGAGGATTCAGCATCTGGTGCCTAGTACTAACTACATGTAGGCTCATTGACTCACACTTTTGGTGGTTGCTCTTGGCTCTAGCATCTTAGGTGGACAGTTGGTGGGAATAATTACACATGGCTTCTCATTGTGTCCTAGTGCTCCTTACAACATGTCAGCTAGGCTTCACGGGCAAGAACCCCAAGTCAGAGAGAGAGAGAGACAGAGAGAGAGCCAGGAAGAAGCAACATTTCCTTTTCTGTTTAAGCTTTGGAAGTCAAGCCACACCACTTCTGCCCCATTCTATCTCTTTAGCAGTTACAGTTCTGCTCAGGCTCAGTGGGAAGGGACAAAGACCACCTAACTCTTAACATGTGCTGTCAACATCACACTATAGGATCATGGAGGGTGTAACTGTTGTTTGCTTTTGGGGGTCACAAAAATTCAAAATAATCTCAATTCATTCTCTCCCACAGACCCCCAATGTTTCTTCCCATTGTGATATCAGTTTACAGTCTAGGATCTCATCATATAAAGTTGAGATGTAAATGAATTTCCTCTGCTGCGGTTCCTGGAGTACAGCTCTTCAAGTATAGTCCTGTGCATTCTGAAGATTTGTAAAAGTAAGAGAAAAGTGAATATATCCTCCATATCCAATATATAATAGTTGTGCAGAAATGGCATAATTTCCACAAACACCACAATTCAATGAGGGAGAAAACTGAAGGAACACACGAAGTCACTGATCTACAAAAATTATGGAATTCAGCTGAGCACATGATGCTTGCTGATTACTTGAGTAGAAATCAGTCTTATTTCCTGGAAATGATTGTCCACAGCTGTTTGATACACTCTGGCTTCCTGGATACCTTTTGCATATTCCATCTCCATAAGAAATGTCTAATGTTTTTAGGCTCAGTATTTTTCTCAGTCTGGTTCTGTTTGTTATTTGGAATCCAAAAGCTTCCTTATATTTTATACTATCTCCACCTTTAATTCTGATCTTGTCATGTTTCTGTAGAAATATCATTAAAATGTTATGGCTCTGTGAACCTATGAATTACATAAAAATTAAAAAAAAAACCTTCATGGGATTTCTGTGAAACTTATAGGAGTTTCTTCCATTAAGAAAAAAACCACATATACAAATTTGGGTTGAATATACTTTTCTGAACTTTGGGCTTTCTGTAAGGTTGTTGTAGGATGGCACCATTAAGGGTCTGGAGGAACTTATTTTTGTTTGAGACACCAAGTTGAAACTATCTGGCATCTTAACAAAGGCATTTATAGCCACACCCTCAGCTTGATTTATAGATTATACTTTCTAACAATTCTTTGGTATGAGATTAGCTTAGAAGTCATTTATATAATTTTAGCATCATTTACCATCTAGAGATGCTAAGGCAAAAAATCATTTTCAGACACAGAAAACTGTAGCTCCTTTATGTTCATTCATTCATTCTTAGCTTATCTGTCTGCTTTCTCATTTTACTAAATGCATTTAGAAGAAGCAAGTGAACATAATCAACACTCAGTCAGGAAATCCCCTTAGCTATATCATCCATTTTCTTAGATTCATTTTCTTCTTTTTTTGTTATTACAGATAATAGTTGTGTTAAAGTTTCTACCACTACATAATGATATTGATAATATTCGCAGGAGTCATCAAATTTTTGCTAACATTTTTGCAAGGTCATTTCAACTTCTACTGCCACTTGGTCTCAAAATCACTGACTCAAATTTTAGTATTTGTGCATGTGTGGATGTTTGTGTATGTGTCGGTGCATGGAAGAAACATACTCTTACCTATGCAGTAACAGACAGCTAATCTTTGTTAGATCAATACATAATGAATTAGCTCTAACTTTAGTTACTTAAACAGCAGTGATCTAACAATTCCTATGAAGCAGGAATACAGACAGAACATAGTAAACATTGCTTTCTTCTGCTATGCTATGCCTAATACGCATATCTTGTTGGATTGTGCTTTGCTTTTATTGCACTTAGCAAATATTACACTGCTTATAAATTGAAGACTAGACACAACCTTGCCTCGAGCAAGTTCATCAGTGCCATTTTTCCAGCAGCATATGTTCACTTGCTTTGGTTCACATTTTGGTAATTTTCTCAATATATCAAACATTTTCACTATTATTATATTTGCTATGGTGATTTGTGATCAGTGATATTTTATGTTACCATTATAACTGTTTGAGGTTCCACAAAACACATCCCTATACGATGGCAAACTGAATTGATAAGTGTTGTTTGTGTATTCTGACTGCTCCATCAACCAGTGATTCTCTCTCTCACTCTCCTCAGGCATCCTGATTCCCTGAGACAAAACAATATTGAAATTAAGCCAATTAATAACCCTACACTGGCCTCGCAGTGTTCAAGCGAAAAGAAAAGTCACTCATCTCTGACTTTAAATCAAAAGCTAGAAACGATTAAGCTTAGTGAAGAGCACCTGTCAAGAGTAGAGACAGGCCAAAAGCTAGGAACCTTGTGGCAGTTAGCCATCTTGTGAATTCAAAGAAAAATTCCTTAAAAAATTAGAAGTGGTACTGTAGTGAACAGAAAAATGACGAAAAGGTAAACAGCCTATTGCTGATATAGAGGACATTTTAGTGGTTTGCTTAGAAGATCAAACCAACCACAACATTCCCTTAGGCCAAAGTCTTATTCCGAGCAAAGCCTTAACTCTCTTCAATTTTTATGAAAGCTGAGGAAACTGCAGAAGAAACGTTTGAAACTACCAGAGGTTGTTGGTTCATGAGGTTAAGAAAAGAAGCCATCTCTGTAACAGAAAAATACAAGGTGAAGCCACAAGTGCTGATGGAGAAGATGCAGCAAGTTATCCCACAGATCTAGCTATGTTAAGCTAAATAAATTGATTAGATGGCTACACTGTACAACATATTTTCATGTAGATGAAACAGCCTTCTATTGGAAGGCAATCTCATCTAAGATTTTCATAGCTAGAGAAGTCAATGACTGCCTTCAAAGCTTCAAAGGACTGGGTGACTCATTCAGAGTTAATGCAGCTGGTGAATTTAAGTTAAAGCCAATAATCTTTTACCATTGTGAAAATCCTAGATTTGTGCTCTATAAATGAAACAATAAGAGATGACAGCATACCTGTTAGCAGCATGGTTGATTGAATTTTTAAAGTAATTTCAACCTTTATTTTAGATTCAGGGGATACATATGCAGGTTTGTTACATGGGTATTTTGAGTGATACTGTGGTTTGGGATACAAATGATCCTATCACCCAGATAGTGACCATAGCACCCAACAGTCAGTTTTCTAATCTGTGTCCTCCTCCCTCTCTCTCCCCTTTAATAGTCCCCAGTGTCTACTGTTGCCTTCTTTATGTCCATGAGTCCCAATGTTTAGATACCACTTATCAGTGATAACATGCAGTAAGTGATTTTCTGTTCCTGCACTAATTTGCTTAAGATAATGGCCTCTAGCTGCATTCAGCCCATTGTTGAGACCTGCTCAGAAAAAATATACCTTTCAAAATTTACTGCTCATTGACAATATATATCATCATCTAAAATTTCTGATGGAGGTTAATGTTGTTATCATGTCTGCTGAAACAGCATGCATTCTGCAGCCCAAAGATCAAGAAGTAATTTTGATTTCAGATCTTATTATTTAAGAAATACATTTCATAAGGTTATGGCTCCCATATTATGGATTTACCTGATAGGTGTGGGCAAAGCAAATCAAAAACTTTCTAGAAAGGATTCTGTCTTGTAGATGCCATTTGTGGTTCATGGGAAGGCATCGGGTTTAGAAGAAGTTGATTCTAGCCGTCATGGATGACTTTGAAGTGTTCAAGACTTCAGTGGGAAAAGTAATGGCATATGTGTTAGAAATAACAAGAGAACTAAGATTGGAAGTAGGACCTGAAGATGTGACTGAATTGCTATGATCTAATGATAAAACTTTAATGGATAAGCACTTTCTCTTAAAAAATAAGTAAAGAAAATAGTTTCTTGAAATGGAATCTGCTCCTAATGAAAATTTTGTGAATATTGTTGAAATGACAACAAAGGATTTAGATTATTATATAACAACTTAGTTGATAAAGAAACCAGCAGGGGTTGAAAGAATTGATTCTAATTTTGAAATAAGTTCTAATATGGGCAAATGCTATCAAACAGCATCAAATGCTATGGAGAAATCTTTCACAAAAAGCAGAGTAAATAAATGTGACAAATTCCATTGTTGTCTTATATTAAGATATTCCTACAGCCATTCCAATATACAGCAGCCACCAATCTGATCAATTAGCAGCCATCAATGTCAAGGCAAGACCTTCTACCAAGAAAAAGTTTATGCCGCTCTGAAGGCTCAGATGATCATAAGCATGTATTAGCAAGGAAGTATTTTTAAATTAAGGTGTGTATACATTTTTTAGATAGAATTCAATTGCACGCATTATAGACTACAGTATAGTGTAAACAAAATTTTATATGCAGTGGGGAACCAAAAAATTTGTGTGACTTGCTTTATTGCAATAGTCATTACTTTGAAATGATCTGAAACTGAACTCTCAATATCTAAAAAGTGTGCCTCTACTTCATTTGAGAGTCTTGAAGGCTCAGGATGGGAAGTTCACTTAGAAATTTGGTGGCTGATGGGACACACAAGGAATTAACGTATGGCTTGTGATTCTTACAACATGTTGGTTGGGTTTATGACAAGTACACTTAGAGAAATGGAAAGAGGCAGAAGCTGTATTGCCCTTTGTAATGACTTACTATCTTTTAGCATTATAAATTATGCAAAATTACTTATGCCACATTTTACTGGGTGAAGCAGTTACTACGTTCTTTTAGTTTCAAGTAGGGTGAAGGACATTCCCTCACCTTTTGACAGAAATGTGTTGATATCATAATGTATGAAGAGCCTCTATAATTGGATGTATATTCATGTGGTCATCTTTGGAAAATACAGTCTACAGTATTGAGTAACATGACTTGGTTCAAAAAATACCAAGAAACAGGGGAATTCCAAAAGTATGATGAGGAACTTCTAAGAATGGAAAGTTATACAGTAAATAAAAGAAAATACCTTCAATCATACCACCAATATTTTAGAACATACTGCATTGTGAATTAACTTTATATAACAGTTATGTAAATGGTACTCTTTATGGTTAAAGATAAATGCATAAGATAATATGCATATTCTTAATCACAATTAAATTGTAATTTACCAAGTGATTCCTAGCTACTATGCAGCGATTGGCAAATAAAATATTTGCCCATATCAATAAAGGTATAATTTCACTGGTAGATAAGTACTATACATGCTTAAGAGTAATTGATCACAAATTGGGTCTGGCAGTGATTAATAATAAAATTGTCAAAAATAAATTCTAAATGAGATGGTTTGATTAAAAATTATTTTATAAGATAGCAATATAAATTATCACAATATATTGGATTATTTGACAGCAAAACTCTCCATTTTGTGTATCTGGAATCACAGGGTCACAGTTTTGGGCTTGAGACAGTAAAGGTAAAGTAAGAGTAAAAATAATGCATATCCAAGGTTTAAAGGTATAAAGGAGCTTCATTTTCATTGCCTTTTTTCTATAATCTCCAGTGTATCTCATGGTGCTTAGAGAAAAGACAATGAAATTATGGACAAAAGAAAGTTCCAGAAGACAGAAGTGTAAGCCACTTATCCTCAAATTTTTTGGCAAAAGACCAAAAATTTTAGATAATATAATACCTGAAATTTAATATTTTTACAGAAAATGTAGGATGCAATATAATTTCCCATGATATCTGCGTACTTGTATACATGCATACCTGAAAAGAAATCTTCCCCTCAAAAAAAACTAATAAAGAATTTAAGACAACAGATTTACACTCTAGGTGAACTGCAGATAAAAAGTGTTTTTCCAGTGAGAAAGCCTCAATTTTCTTACAAGAAGTTTTAACAATACTTATAATTTATTGCATCCTTGGCAGTTAAGATAGGTGAATGGCAGGTAGAACAAAAATTAAGTAGCCATTATCATTACCATCAGTCTCATTCATCAGCAGCATATCAATGCTTTGTGCAAATGTTGAATGAAAACAATCCACTATTAAGTGTGGATTGATAGATAATTTAACTACCTCACAGCTTTCCCGGTGAATGACCTGGTAGAAGACATTGGAACTCAGCGCAATTTCTGTCATTAGTGTCATCAGAAGCATTCCATTACATTTGCTGCTTGTGTGTCAAATATGTTCCATTAAAAGCTGTAAAAATTATCTCTCACTGGTGCTCAATAAGTGATCAGTCAGTCACATCATGACGGATGGACCAATAGGGTAAAGTAGACAAATGTCCGGTCTGTATAGCATGCTGTGTTCTTCCAGAGTGAGTAAAACTCTACAATAATTACCTGGGTTTACTGTTTTCCTGAAATATTTTTAAATTTTCCACAAATGCAGTGGGATAGAATTATTTTAATGTTGCATGCCTTAGACAGTATTGGTAAAGCTGGCAGTTTAAAAATATTTGTTTTCTACCTGGTGACTTGTCAGAAGGCTTCAAATATCTTTTACTAATTTTCCAAACGTCCGTGTGGGAGTGTAAATGAGAACTATGAGTTAGTGGAGCTGGCATGAGACCTGCTGCATACTATTGTATCGGTGGTTATTTCAAAGTCCAGCATTAATAAACATTCTATTTTATTTCCTACTAATGATAGTTCTTTAACCTTCACAACAGGCCTCAGGAATGAAAAAGAAAAATTCAGTATTTCTGACTTTGAGTTTGA
Organism: Cacajao melanocephalus; assembly: GCA_963573385.1. Taxonomy (NCBI): domain Eukaryota; kingdom Metazoa; phylum Chordata; class Mammalia; order Primates; family Pitheciidae; genus Cacajao; species Cacajao melanocephalus. The sequence goes on along the minus strand of CAUYLG010045089.1, from coordinate 21,752 downwards.
AAAGAGGAGATTAAAATTTGAAGCTAAACTCTGTGTGGGCAAATTTATATTTAAGTGGCAGTAAAATATCACTTTTAAAAAGATTTTCCTGCTGTTATTTTTTTTCTCTCTTATTATTATTCTCCCCATGTTCTTACACATACTGAAAGTATAATACATGGAGATGTGAGCCATTTGAGATTAACATCAGCAAAGAGGCAAAAGCTCTCAACAGTTCATCATCCTTACTCTCTACTCTCATGAAAATACAAAGGAGACAAAGTCAGGAATCTTGCTCAAGATATAAAACTGATTGAACACAGTGGGTTCTAATTAATCTTCTATATTTTAGTATTTTTGTCAAAATAAGTTAACTTCCTATCTTTATATTTTTCGAGGAATATTTGGAATTAAATTATGTGGAAAACAGTATTAATCAATGTTGCCATGTGTGCTGTTATCTAGATAAAATAATGTATAAGAACGAGACACTGATATTTCCTGATGGCTATAAGGGTAAGTCATCAGTTCAACTGAATCAATAATTTCATCATGTGTGGGGAACACTTCCAAGCAAACAGTGTGAAATGCCTTAACACCAATTGAATACAAAGGAGAATTCTTGTGTAGCATTTATATAATGTTACAAACAAAAACTAAATTGAGGAACTCTTCCCTTCCCTTTCAAAGTTGTATAAAGCAAAACAACTCCCTTAATGAAATAGTAAAGTTAACTGATCTAAGCATATGAAAATTAAAGTCATTACAACAGTAGTATTACCTGTTTCTCTTAGTGCCACTTTGTTCAAGTATATTATGTATGATTGTTTTCCCCTGATGAGTGAGAGCTTCACTTTGGGAACTATTCCATGGCTTTCACAGAATTGTGGATAATAGCTTAGTGTTAACCAGCTCACTAACTGTAAATTTAAAAATCTAGTATATCATCTTCTTTCAGTTTGAAACATTCATCAATGTGGTTCCTAAAATCTTGTTCAAGATAAACATTTTGTCATATTATGTAAATAAACTTAGATTTTCTAAAATTTATGTCCAAGCACTGGATTTCAAAGCTACATAGAAAGATTTTGTTGGAATATGTGGTAGGCAGAATAATGTGTCCTTCTGAAGGATGTCCGCATACCAATTTTCCAAAATTGTGAATATGTTACTTTATATAGCAAAAGGGATTTGGCAGATCTAATTAAGAATTTTGACCTGGAAAGATTATTCTGGATTGTCCAGGTGGGAAGAATAGAACCACAATGGTTTTTAAAAGAGGCACACAAGAGAGTCAGAGGAGAACATGTGAGGATAAAAGCAAAGGTCAAGAGTTATGTCCATGGACACATGCACTCAGTGTCTAGAACATGAAAAAGGCAGGCTTGCCAACACCTTGATTTTAACCTTGTAAGTACTGTTTCAGCCTTCTCAACACCAGAACTGTAAGAGGATTAATTTTTTTTATTCTAAGCCATGCCATTTGCAGCAATAGGAAACAAATACAGTATACAAAAAATATGGATAAAGCAGAAGTAGATGATTATTTATTTACCTAATTTTTAACATTTTGTTTTTTTAACTTAAAAAACCAGTTTTTAAAGTTAAAACTTAACTAAAAAAGCATACATGTGCTGGTTTGTTACATAGGTAAATTGCATGTCATGGGGGTTTGGTGTACAGATTATTTCATCACTCACAGTAAGTGGTAAGCATAGTACCCTATAAGTAGTTTTTTTATCTTCATCATCCTCTCTCCCTCCATCCACAAGTACGCCCTGGTGTCTGATGTTCCCTTCTTTGTATCCTTATGTACTCAGTGTTTAGCTCCCACTTATAAGTAAGAAAATGTGGTATTTGATTTTCTGTTGCTGTGTTAGTTTGTTTAGGATAATGGCCTCAGGCTCCATTCATCTTATTATAAAGGATGTGAGCTCATTCCTTTTTATGTCTGCATAGTATTCCATGCTGTATGTGCATCCCATTTTCTTTATCCAGACTACCATTGACAGGCATTTAAATTGATTATATCTTTGCAGTTGTGAATAGTGCTGCAATAAATATACACGTGCATGTGTCTTTATGATAGAACAATTTGTATTTGTTTGGGTATATACCTATTAATGGGATTGCTGGGTTGAGTGGCAGTTCTGCTTTAAGTTCTTTGAGAAATTGTCAAACTGCTTCCCACAATGGCTAGATTAATTTACATTTCCACCAGCAGTGTTATAAGTATTCCCTTTTCTCTGTAACCTCACCAGCATCTGAATTTTTTAACTTTTTAAAGATAGTGATTCTGACTGGTGTGAGAGGGTATCTCATTGTGGTTTTAGTTTGCATTTATCTAATGCTTAGCTATGTTGAGCATTTTTCCATGTTTCTTGGCCTCATGTTTGTCTTCTTTAGGAAAGTATCTGTTCATGTCCTTTACTCACCTTTTAGTGAGGTTGTTTGTTTTTTGCTTGTTGATTTAAGTTTCCTATAGAGTCAGGATATTAGACTTTTATCAGATGCATAGTTTGCAAATATATTCTCCTGTCTTGTAGGTTGTCGATTTTTTCCAAGCTTGTCCAACCCGTGGTCCACAGGCCTCATGTGGCCCAGGACAGCTTTGAATTCATCCAGTACAAATTCATAAACATTCTAAAACATTATGAGATTTATAAACAGACCACTTTTTTTTTTAGCTTATCAGCTATCATTAGTGTTAGTGTATTTTACATGAAGCAAGATAATTCTTCTAATGTGGCCCAGGGAAGAAAAATGATTGGACACCCCTAGATCATTCTGTTGATAGCTTCTTTTTCTGTGCAGAAGCTCTTTAGTTTAATTGGGTCCTATTTGTCAATTTTTGTTTTGTTGCAATTTATTTTGGCATCTTCATCATAAAATCTTTGCGAGGTCCTATGTCCAGAATGGTATTTCCTAGGTTATGCTCCAGAGTTTTCCAGGGATAGATTTAGGGTTTACAGTGTTTAAACCATCTTGAGTTCATTTTTTTGTATATAATGTAATAAAGGGGTCCAATTTCAATGAACAGCCAGTTATCCCAGCTCCATTTATTGAATAGACAATTTTTTCCCTATTGCTTGTTTTTATCAACTTTGTTGAAGATCTGATGGTTGCAGGTATGTAGCATTATTTTTGGGCTCTCCATTGTGTTCTATTGGTAAACGTGTCTATTTTCTGTACCAGTGTCATGCTGTAGTTACTTGGTTACTGTATTTCTGAAGTATAGTTTGAAGTCAGGTAAAGTTATGCCTCCAATTTTGTTAGTGCCTTTGCTATTTGAGCTCTTTTTTTGTTCTGTATGCATTTTAAAATAGTTATATATATATATAATTCTGTGAAGATTGTTATTGGTAGTTTGATAGGAATAGTATTGGATCTGTAAGTTGCTTTGAGCATAATGGCCATTTTCCCAATGTTTATTCTTCCTGTTCATGAGCATGGGATGTTTTCCCATTTGTGTCATCTATGATTTATTTGAACAATATTTTGTCATTCTCATTGTAGAGATCTTTCACCTGCCTGGTTAGTTGTATTCCTAGATATTTTATACTTTTCATGGTAAGTATAAATTTGATTGCATTCTTGATTTGGCTCACAGCTCAGATGATGTTGGTATATAGGAATGTTATTGATTTTTGTACATTGATTTTGTATCCTAAAACTTTCCTGAAGTAGTTTATCAGATCAAAGAGCTTTTGGGTAAAATCAATAGGGTTTTCTAGGTAGTTACATATTTTTTGATCTGCCTTCTCCTCTAAATTATTATTCTAATGCTGTAAAAAATTGTAAAAATCAAGTTTTATATTGTGAAAGTGATAGAAAATGAAGAAAGGCCTTTCTATAATATTGCTTTACTGTTGGACATATTCAGTATTTGTTGTTTCCTACACCATCAAGCTATCTCATGGTGATAGTCAAAATTATAGCACTTACTATTTCTGCCCACATTTTTTTTCCCTCACATAAGCCACACTGGCTTCTGTCCATGGCACTCTACTATCATGTATCTACTTATCTTCTCTAGAGCTCTGAATTAAAATGCTCTTTCTCTTCTTAAAAATATTTTCTACTCTGGATTCTGTGACTCTGGATGTTTCTGATTCTGCAATGACCTATCACCGGGTTTACCACATTTCTATAGCTGATGTAACTTCCTTTGGTCAAATTTAAGTTCGGGCATTTTTAAAGGTTCTGTTTGCAAACAAGCTTTCTTTTTATTCTACACCAGAGGTTTCCAATTTTTGTTTTTAATCTGGTTGAGCATTTTTTTTAAGTGTCTATGTATGAATACAATATAATGTTGACCACTAATATGTATAATATATAATTATTTAATATATGTCTGTTTTGAAAAATTTAACAATATAAACACAGATTGAACATTGAAACTTTCTTGGTATTGTTTTTAACTTCTCAATCACTTAACTATCTTCACAGGAAACCACAAAACCATTTTCCATAGATTTATGTATATATTTTTCATGATTCCATTTCCATTCTTTTTTTCTGTATTAATGGACTCACACATACAATTCTGCTATTTGCTCAGGTGTCCCAACAAAAGCTCAAATTCAATATACCAAAAATATAATAATTTATTTTCCTACCTGCTTCTGAATCCCTTACTCATTAAAGTCACCATGTCCTCCAATTTATCAAATTTTGAAATCACAGAATTATTATTTTTCTCATGCATATTCACATTTAGCAAGTTAAATTAGTCCTTCAAAGTGATTCACTGTTTTGCTTCCTCCTCTTTGATTTTTTTTTAACTTAAGCTATTTTTTAACTCTTGTCTAACTTATGTACTTTTCCAATTTTTACCTCTAATTTCTCTACCTCCTTCCAATTTATCAGATTCTAAAGGCCAAAGCTTTCTCCCAAGACACACATTTGATCATTCTTTCCTATTCAAAACCACAAGTGGCTCTTATTTTCACACAACATATTGTGAGTTTTTCAGTAGTGTATTCAAAGCCCTTTATAATCTCACCTTAAATGAAGTTTCCAGTGACTGCAATGACCCTCTTTCTTAGAAATATTGTAATGAACAACATAATATTCTTTATCCAAATATTGTTCTTTCTGTACCTGATGTGGACTACAAACTGGTTTAGACAACAGCCTTATAGAGACTGCTTAACCAGCTCTCAGAATTGTGCCAGCCAATTCTTGATAATAAATCTGTACCCACATATATACAAACATGCATACACACAACACACAAATACACACACACTCTTCCACAGACTTTACTTTTCTAGCTGTACCTTGATGGATAAACTTTGAAAGCTGAAGCCTTTTACCCAATGTGCCAAATATTTTTATTCAGAATTTCTACTGATTTTGAACAAAATGCAACCAAAATTTTAATATATATTTTACAAGAGTTTAGATCATCACAAAACATATGGGTATAATTACAAAGTATTTTTCAAAAACAGGCTTATTTCTAAAATCTAATTAATGATAAATAAATAGTGCTGCAAGAAACATGCATGTGCATGTGTCTTTATAGTAGAATGATTTATAATTCTTTGGTTATATACCCAGTAATGGGATTGCTGGGTTAAATGCTATTTCTGGTTCTAGATCCTTGAGGAATCATGACACTGTCTTCCATAATGGATGAAATAATTAACACTCCCATCAACATTGTTAAAGTGTTCCTACTTCTCCACAGCCTTGCCAGCATCTGTTGTTTCCTGACTTTTTAATATTTGCCATTCTAACTGGCATGAGATGGTATCTCATTGTGGGTTTGATTTGCATTTCTCTAATGACCAGTGATGATGAGCTTTTCTTCACATGTTTGTTGGCCATGTAAATGTTGTCTTTTAAGAAGCATCTGTGCATACCCTTTGTCCACTTTTTGATGGGATTGTGTGTTTTTTTTTTTCTTGCAAATTTGTTTAAGTTCCCTATAGATCTGGATATTAGACCTTTGATAGATGGGCAGAAATTTTCTCCCATTCTGTAGGTTGCCTTTTAACTCTGATGATAATTTCTTTTGCTGTGCAGCAGCTCTTTAGTTTGGTTATATCTAATTTGTCAATTTTGGCTTTTGTTTCAATTGCTTTTGGTGTTTAGTTATAAAGTATTTGCCCATTCCTATATCCTGAATGGTATGTCCTAGGTTTTCTTCTAGGATTTTTATGGTTTTGGGTTTTACATTTAAGTCTTTAATCCATCTTAAGTTAATTTATGTATAACATGTAAGGAAGGCATCCAGTTTCTATTTTCTGCATTTGGCTGGCCAGTTTTCCCAGCACCATTTATTATATAAAAAAATCCTTTCCCCATTGCTTACCATTGTCAGGTTTGTCAACGATCAACCCAAAATCACCTAAACTAATACATATTATAATAAAACCATAGAAGCCTCAGATACAGCATCTTAAAAGCAGCATGCAAAAAGTGACTCATCATATAAGGTGATTCTCAGTAAGGATATTAGCTAACTTCTCAGCAGAAAACTTGGAGGCTAGAAGACAGTGTAATTATATATTTCAATAACTGGGGAAAAGAATCCTATTAAATTAGTATTCAATATCTGATAAATATGTCCTTTAAATGAAAAAGAGGCAGACAACAGCAAGATGATGGAACAGGAGTTTCCAGTTTTCAAACTCCCAGAGAAACACTAATTCTGATAACCATCCACAGATCTAAATGTATAGGAGCCCAAGTTTGGGTGAGTGGTTCTAGCACATAAATGGAACCAGAAATCCAATAATAAATACATTGAAGGGGGTCAGAAAAGCAGTTTTGCCTTACCTTTTAAAATTTTTTGTAGAGATGGGGTATCACTTTATTGCCCAGCCTGGTCTTCTTGTATCCTGGCCTCAAACAATCCTTTCATCTTGTCCTCCCAAAGCCTTGGGATTATAGGCATGAGCCACCATGCCCAGCCTGGTGTCTTATTTGTCTTACAGGTTTCTTCTTTCTTTTTATTCTTTTTACTCCCTCTAACTAAATAATTACAAATGATTCATTTTCATGTTTGCTGATTCTTTCTTCTGCTTAATTGAATCTGCTTTTGAATCTCTTTATTTAATTTTTTTATTTCAACCATTGTATTCTTCAGCTTTAATATTTGTTTTGTTATTTTGTATGGTTTCTACACCTTTGGCAATCTTTTCCTTTTTTATTGTACTGTCTTCTTAATGCTGTTTAGTTGAGTTCTCTTTTAGTTCACTATGTTTCTTTAAGACAATTATTTTAAATTTATCTTGTCACTTATATATCTTCATTTTTGAGAGGTCATCCATTGTAGCTTTATATTGTTCCCTTGGTGGTTTTATGTTTAGTTGATTTGTGTGTGTTTCTTAAAGACCTGCATTTCTGTCTTAAAATGTGAAAAAGCAGTTATATTCTCTATTTGCTGACTATATTTGGGAGAGAATGGCTTACCCCAATTAACCCAACTAGAGATTGTGGAGGTCTTTCATGCAATTGCTTAATGTCCTCACTCTGCTCCTCCAGTTCCCTCTTGGTGGTCAAGTCAGGATTATGTGTCTTTTCTTGATCTTGAAAAGCTAGTTAAAATGCTGGGAATTTCTCATTTATTTTCTTCTGGGGCAATTTTCTTAATAGTTCATAGTTGTTCATCTTCTTACAATCCAGCAGAATAGAGTCCGTTGCTGATGTCCATGTTCTGTCTGTGGAGGAGCACACATACTTTCTGTAGGAGAGGATAAGGTGGTGACAGCTATGAGGGGAAGTGGAGACCTGGGAGTGCTGGTTGCAGGGAAGGATGAGGTGATGACAGCTCTGAAGAGAAGTGGAGAGCTGGGGCTGCTGGTTGGCTGATTGTTGGTACTGCAGGTGAGGTGTATCACAGAGTTAATGGGTAGGTCTCCTGGTAGAGTCTATGGCCAAGTGGTTGTTGATATCTGTGTGGTGGTTGCTATGAGCTCTCACCGTTTTCTCTGCTTCTAGCTGCCTCTAAACTATTCAGCCATGAATATTCCCTCAGTATTCTTGGTTGGGCAAGACAGAAGGTAGTCTTTTGGACAACATTCCATAAGGCTAGGGAAGCTAGGTACTCATTTTGATCTCTTTTTATCTTTGGGAAAAATCAGGATTCTTTCTCCATGAGACTTCTCTTGGCACTGAGCTGTCATGTCTTAAATAAAATTACATATGTTAGGATACTCCTTTGATAAAAAGCAAATATTTTATAAATAAGTAACACTAAGAATAAAAAAGGTCCCATAGCCCTGTGTCCTTCAGCAGCCAATCTTGCAGTGGAAGGCACATTCATGCTGCCTGGTGCCTGGTCTCTGTTTTTCTCTCACACTGGCGTTTTTTGTTTGTTGTTTGTTTGTTTAATGCCTTGAGGCTCACATACTGTGATTGGTAAGCAACCTTTGCAAGTTATAAGAAAACAGAACCACTTAAACAAGTGATATGATCAGGATCTCATACTTCACCTGAATGTTCAAGGTAAGATGCTTAAAGACATCAGTTGTGTGAAATAGGAAGTCCCATGATAAACTTCCATCCACTTAATAACCTTCTCCCATATGTTTATCATCTATTCCCATATGTTTATCATTTATCAGTGGGATTCATCATGATTTTCTAAAAATTCCTGGTGAAGATACCTAGTTTCCTGCCCAAAACAAATACCCAATTTCTTCTTTAGTAACAGAACTCTAATTTTATTCATGTAGCAATGTAAAAAGCTTTCAAAAAGTGTTTCTAGCCTACCTTACAGATTGATTTGGCCATGTTAAAATTTAAAAAAATATGTCAACATATTTAAAAAACAGGTATTATATAGGAATCTTGGAAATGCTCCTTAGAAAGGTGGTAGAGAGTTCACCCATACGTATTTTTACTCTCCCCATGATTATTTTTTGCTTTCCTGATTAGAGTCTAGAAATATCAAGGCAATTTTGAGAATAGAAACCCAGAGTAGGGAGGCTGAAGCATAAACAGAGTAGGACATTTGCCCATGGTAAGCAAGGAGCTATTATACCAAATCTGAAATGCCTATCCTGGACTTTTTTATTTTTCATAAGAAAAAATAAGTTAATATATTTATGTTCCTATTTTTTTTTGAGATTGTTGTTACTAGACATCAAATGCAATTCTTATAAGATGCATTAACTTTTTATTAGAAAATCAACCTTAATTTAGAATACATATTTTTTAAAAAATCAGAAACCATTTTCTCCCTTTCTAAAATGGATTTTCTGTGATTTTTTACCTGCACACACATTTTGAAATTATTTGAGGCCCTGCTGGAATATCTTATGAACTATAAAGATACCTTATCTACTTGAAGCCACATTTATGATCACCTTCTCTGATTAGCTATTTTCAACTTACAGCACTTACTACTGTAAATTGATTATTTATGTGTGTGACAGTTTAGAGTATGTAAATTGTTATCCAGTTTGTATAGCTAAACATAGCATATGCCTATTTACATCATCCATACATGCACAAGATATTCAAACTCAAAATTATTATTATCATTATTATTATTATTATGTGACGGAGTCTCGGTCTGTCACAAGGCTGGAGTGCAGTGGCAAGATCCTGGCTCACTACAACCTCTGCCTCCCAGGTTCAAGCAATTCTCCTGCCTCAGCCTCCTAAGTAGCTGGGACCAGGGGCACTGGCCACCATGCTGGCTACTTTTCTGTATTTTTGTAGAGACAGGGTTTCACCATGTTGGACAGGTGGTCTTGAACTGCTGGGCTTAAGTGATCTGCTCACCTCAGCCTCCTGAAGTGCTGAGATTACCAGTATGACCCACCATGCCCAGCCTAAATTCTTTCTTTAATACTTTAATGTCAAAAATGTTACCTAGAGAAGCACCCTTAGAGTGTCACCGATGTTATATAGATAATAAATATATATATTCTATACATAATAAATATATAGAACTTATTCTATATGGCAAAGTCAATAAAATGAAAAATTACACTACTTATCAATAGGAATATAAATATATATTCTATACATAATACAAATACAAATGTATTTATACATTATATATTCTATACATAATACACTTATGTATAGAATATATATTTATTATATATATAACATTGCCTATACATAGCCCATTATAATCAGTTTCCCTGAAAAGAATCAAAATTTGGGTGAAAATCATGAAATAATAATATCTAATCATAGCTTATTCATTTCCAATCATTCCTAAATTTGAACCAAACAAATTTACAATGGTAATTAGCTACCTACACTGTTTATCTGGTTAACCACCTCAATTTAAAAATGACATTTAATCAAGGGAAGATGTGAAAGAAAAATAACATTTGAGTGTATTTCCTTCCAGTGTTCATTATCTTGTATAATAAAGTACTGAGGGAAATTTATAGGTGAATTAATTTACCCATGATTTTCCAGGATCTAGCTGACAAACATTTCCACTTGAAATTTATCTAATGATCTCACCAGTCCAAACCAAACTTGCCATCTTCTCCAAACTAGCTCATCTCTCATTTTCAGTTTCTGCATGTTACTATTTTCAAATGTCCAATCTATAACATAATAAAATATCACCTTTCTTTGTTACCTAAATTAGGTTTGTCCATCATATGTAACTATTTTGTTCATATCTATCACCTATATACATTTTCTCTACTACCACACCGTTCCTGGTCCCAGTCACTGATCTATAAGAATTTGACATTACTGGCTTATTGTCATATTACCTGACCTAGAATTTACAATGTCTCTCTATTGCATGAAGACCAAATTCCTCTAGCTTAAAGGGGCTCCATAATCTTTGCCATGAAATTTGTCACTGTTTTGGGAGCTTAGCTAAATTGGGCTTCCAATCCCAGGGCAGCTAGCAACCCTGCCTCAACGGGAAATGAAGTGGAGCTAGACATGATTGTTGTGCACCTTTCACAAAATATTTCTTTTACCTAAATCACAGCCTAATACTAGTTGTCAGGTACACAACTAAAGCAAGCCCCTCACAGCAAACTTGATTATAATGGCAGATACTGTTGCAGGTCTTGTCAGACCTTTGACCAATTTATGCCTGCCTGTCCGTTGCTCTCACGCTGGGAGCTCAACCTTGTGTTCCCCCTCACCAACCCATGTCTTAGGTAAACCCTAGCCTGGGCCAGCCTGTAGTTCTTAATTTCAATACACCACCATAACAGGGAAAAAGCAAAAGGATTTTTATTTATAGATAATGAACAAGAGAGGTAAAGTTATTTGAGAGGGAAGTCCTCCAGCCCTGGATCACATGCAGGAATGAAGAGTCAGGAAGAGAGAGAAAGCACCTGGCGACTAGCAATATGTACAAGGGAGTAGCATGTGGCAAATGTCTGAGTGGTCTCTTTAAAGGAAGCAGCTGAAAAGCTGGGAGCCCAGCCTCTAGACAGGAGAGTTGCTTCTAAGTTCTTATCTCTGGTCACTGGCTTGATCCATCTGAGTGTGGTGTAGAACTGGAAAATATGTCCAGGATGACTGAGCCCTGCTTCTGGTATGAGAAAATTAAACTTGTATTCAAAATAGATGCTGAGACAAAATAAAATTACAAGATTTCACTACAGTCATCACCTGCAAACACATGCTTTCTGTTGTAATCACATAGTGACATCTCTGAAACTTTCATGTGACTTTTTTTAATCCCAGAAAGTGTATGTTGCTGTAAATTGTGGTTTATAGCTTTACATGCCCTCTCTTGGGTCTGCCTTTCTAGTGATGTTCTCAGTTCTTTGTGTTTTCTTAAATTTTTCTTATTACCTTGTCATCTTTTTAAAAGACTCATCTTTCATTGTTTTCAGCCCTTCCTCACTGCTTCTAATCAGTTATCTCATTGTGTAGATAATGACAGGTAAGTGGTTTTATAGCTTTTAATGGAATTTATTCTTCGGTTTTGTGAGTGATCCTTTCATTTAGAGACTCGATTCTATTTTGTTGTTTTGCTATGCTGTTTGGTTGCCTGTTTGGAAGCTATCAGATATATGAACATTTGTTTAGAAGAGAATGGCAAAATCAATAAAATGAGAAATTATATTACTTATCATAGGAATAAGAATAATATTAAATTTATGAACATAAAATTAATATACATTGAATGGCGGTAATATTCCCATGGACCCTTAATAATATCTAATGTAATAATCTTCACAGTATTGTTGAAATGAGTATCATAATACTTTACATAATACTTCTGTAAACATAGATTTACAAAAGAGAAAATTAAAATTGAGAGGTTCTTGCCTGCCCTAGGTAACTTACTCTGCAAATTGCAGTGCAGAAATACATACTTAAATGTATTCAACCTAAAAGCCAATTTTATTTCTATAATGAAACCTCAAATTTTTATCAACAGTGAGGAAAAGCTTTGGTTTGAAAATAAGAGAAATCGTTTGAAAAAACATTTTGAAGAAGTGTTTTCTCATGTCACTATGGTAGCACAGTAACTTAAAATTCCAGAAAAGAGGAATGTGAGATATTCTATTTTTAATAAAACAAATAGAGCTAAAGGAAGTATTAGTCTTCTGTGTGCCAGGAATTTCAAGGAGTTGAAGTTTTCTCAATCTCTTCCTCTCATTTCTGGAAGCAAGAGCAGAGCATAATAAGCAGGTGGTGTGGATATGACAACAACTAATTTGAAGAGTAGAAATTTCTCATTTGTTTCAAATGTAATCCAGCTTTTTTAAAAAATTTAGTGGACATTTATAAATATGATGAAAATAGGATTCGTGCATAATTAATTTGTTTTATGGCTAATAGACATATGTTTCTTGCACTTACAGTGAATCACAAATTAACAAGATAACCCTTAAGCAATTAACCCAGTACAAATACAAGGATTAATGAATCCTTTCCATTACTGATAGGCTTGTTTGTTTAAAAAAAAAAGTACTGAGTGATCTCACTTATATGTGGGACCTACAAAAGCCAAACTCATAGATACAGAGAGTAGAGGAATCTTTACCAGGGGTTGGGGGTGGGAGAGAGAGGGAAATATTATTCAAAGGGTACAAACATTCAGTTATAAGACGAATGAATTGTGGAGACCTAATGTACAGCATGGTGACTATAGTTATAATAATAAAATATATAGGAAGTATAGTTGATTTGTGGAAAGCATTGCTTTTTTTAATTTTTATTTTTCATTTATTGATTGTGTCTCACATAAATGAAGCCAAACAAAAAAAGACTTCAGTGGGACACACTCTTCTTAAATTTCTCCTTTACACTTTACAATCTCATTCCCTTACCTATTTTTTTTTTTTTGAGACAAAATTTTGCTCTTGTTGACCAGGCTGAAGTGCAATGGGGTGACCTCGGCTCACTGCAATCTCTGCCTCCAGGGTTCAAACGATTCTCCTGCCTCAGCCTCCCTAGTAGTTGGGATTATAGGCACGTACCACCACGCCCACTAATTTTTTGTATTTTTGGTAGAGACGGGGTTTCAGCCTGTTGGCCAGGCTGGTCTTGAATTCCTGACCTCAAGGAGTTCAGGCCTAAGGTCTGAACTCAAGACCTCAAAGTTTTCAGCCTGCCAAAGTGCTGGGATTACAGGTGTCGGCCACCGCAACCAGCTCCCTTCCCTACTTTTTAATCTTCAATTTGCTATGAGGAGATCTTAAGTTTTCTACTGGCCCCCCTCCCCAACCTCCTGGCACGCACACACAGGATAACTATGTGAGATGACCAGTGTGTTACCTAACTTGATTGTGATTCCTTTCATAATCTATATATATGTCAAAACATCACATTATACTCCTTAAATGTATACCATTTTTATTTGTCAATTATACTTAGTAAAGCTAAAGAAAATCTCTTACATAAAAAAATCAAACAACAACAAAATATAAAGGAAATTGTGCTAATTCTATTACTGTCCTAAGTAATTTTTAAATAACATAGGAAACACTTGTAAATTTAAATAATTTAAAATTTATGTTATTTTTATTGTTGATATTGGCATTCTGCTAGGAATTTTAGATTTTTGATCATATTAATGGAATTTCATGTAATAAAATATGAGTAGATTAGTCTTTGGGTTTGTAATATATATCTCGGTTATGCTTGTGGGCACTATGAGTCATTTACCTGTGTGGACAAAGTCAGAATTGGAGGAAGCAAGTATAAGATATTCACATGTTCAGGTATAGGAAATACAGTTGATTTGTGGAAACAGTTGCTTTTTTTTTTAACTTTTCTTTTTAATTTATTGATTGTGTCTCATATAAGTGGGGCCAAAGGGGGAAAAAAAAGACTTCAGTGGGATGTACTCTTCTTAAATTTCTTCTTTATAATCTTATTCCCTTATATAATTGTCACCCTTTAGAAAAACTAAATGCATTAATACCATGGAAATTACTAATTACTTAACTAGGGCTTGAATTCAGAAGGGAGACTTGGCCAGTCATAAGTATTCAACATCATTGATGATTCTCTCATGAAGAAAGAATTTCTATAAGAATACAAATAGAGGCCACTACCCTTTGTGGAGTAAAATAGAATTCAAATTTCAAAAGTAAATCACAACAGGACTATCGGACGAAACACCAAGCTTGTAGAAATATGTTCATATTGATGACATTTACTACTTTTAATTTACTTTTGATATATTTATTAAATTTTCCTTATAATCATTTAAACCTAATTGACGTACTCAGTCCTGCAATTAAATTACTTTGAACCTCCTACAGTAAAATATTTTAGGATGTCCAAACTACTTTATAAAACAGTAATATTCAGTAAATGATACCTATACATTGGAAAGACCCTGAGAAATTATCCAGTATTACCTTTCATTTTGGATATGACAATGTCCTTAAAAAGTTAAATAATCTGCCCATGTCACAGAACTATTTATTGCCCTAAACCAGTACCTTCTAATTCTTTTTATTTTGTTCTTTCCATAACATTATTCTGCCGAGAAAGGCCATTTGTTATTCTGCCATGAGTAAGAGATTTCAATTTTAGTGTTGCTTAACCATAGTAACACTTTGTTTAAGAAAGTGTTTTGATTTGCAAAGTCTTAAATGGAAGCAATTATTCCATAGTCTGTTAACAAGCATCTGCATATCTAAAGGCATAGTCAAGTCCTAAGGGTGCTACCTCATTATGAAGTGTGCTAGAGTAAAAATTATTCGGAACAAGAGGGGAAGAGAAAGCTGTAAAGTCCAATATGGTTTTACATGATGTGTTATTTTTGTTAATGCATTTTTTGATCAACATAGCGTATCAAGTCATGTCATTTTTAGTTTGCCACAATATATTTTAGAGTGCACTAAATTAAGGCATTGATATCTAGTTAAGGATGTTATAATCTGCATCACCATCATACGTTGTTCATGTCATTAATTTCATTATACTGTGATAAGAATGTTTTCCCTTGTATAACAAAAATTAAATTATATTTTAAATTCAACTCCACTGTTAGTTATGGGCTAAATATACCTACAGTTTGTATCAATATGACAAAACATACATTAGAAAACATTTACTTTTCTAAAATAAATAACATTTTACCTGGAAAATGTAGGCACAATCGGTTATTAAAAAGCTTTTTAACACTTTCTTCAAATATCCTTGTTAAAAAGGTAGAGTAGCATACAGAAATAGTCACAGATAATCTCTTATGGCAAGAAAAAGTCATATCTATTCAGCATGGCCGTTGTTGATGCAGAATAATGAATCTCAAAGAGAAATAATCCAAAATGAAAGATTTAATTTAAGGGAAACAATGTATGAGTACTGCCATGTTACTCTAGCACTTTTGTAATAGCCAGGGGTATATCCAAATAAATATATCTTTTAAATAAAATGTGCATATTTACACCAAGGCATGCAATAAAGCATTCTTTTGAGCATTAGACAAGTATGAAGAGTAAAGTAAATTTTGGAATCATTAAACTAAATACTACTGTTGATAGAAATAACTTGATTTTTTAGCATTATGGCTACTGTCAGTAGGAGATTGAGAAGTGCTAAATTTTGAATAATAACAATTTTACTTACTATTAATAGTACTCTCATAACATAGTTTGCATATGTACAAAACTTTTTGCACTTTTTCAGGGTTGACCTAAAGGCTAAATTTAGGCACACTGTGACAATCTGCAACAAATACACAAATCTAATTGTTACAGTAATCTTGAAATACAACAAAGCACCATCATAGCTATTTGGTGAAATGCATAAAAATATGTTCTAAAATACACTGATAATAAACCTGTCTATAATATACAATTCTTCTCAATAATGTGTTTTCTCAATATCTCAAAAATCAGGTTTCTAAGTTTTATTCTGTAGGATTAAAAGAATAACATTTATTTACAAGAAAATTAAATGAGTATAAGGAAAGTTCATCTTTAAAATGATATTCATCTAAGTTATACTTACTGAATTATACATAATCAAAACAAATTACTTTATCTTCAAATGCATGGTAACTACAAAAGCATATTAGAGTTTTGCATTAAAATTGTGTAAACCCAAACCAGGATGGGATAAAAAATAAAATATTATATATGAAAGAAAAACTATATTTTGAGCATCAGGTCATTGAATATGGCACAATTTTCAAATTCTTCTGTATGATATCCACTTTTGTGTACAAATGTATTAAAATTTTAAGTCGAGCACTAGGGCTCATGCCTGTAATCCCAACACCTTGGGAGGCCAAGGCAGGTGAATCACCTGAGGTGAAGAGTTCGAGACCAGCCTGACCAACATAGAGAAACCCCATCTCTACTAAAAATACAAAAATTAACTGGGCATGGTGGTGCATGCCTATAATCCCAGCTACTTGGGAGTTTGAGGCAGGAGAATTATATGAACCCAGGAGGCGGAATTGCAGGGAGCTGAGATTGCACCATTGCACTCCAGCCTGGACAGCAAGAGTGAAACTCTGTCTCAAAATAAAATAAAAGAAATAAGTAAAAATAAATAAAAATATGGCAACAATTAATTTTTATTGAGGTAGAATTTGCATGCTTAAAGACAAGAACCTGGGCCAGATATTGTGGTGGTGTTTTTTTCTTTTAAATCTAGTGTACTTTGATTTCTTGGAATATGATTACATCATTTAAAAAGGTGACAAAAGTTTAGATTTCTTCAAATGGAAATAAATTGAGGTAATACTTTTTGTGGTTGTTATTGCTTTATTGCTGTAGCTTTATTAAATAAAAGGAAAACTTAAGGTTGAAGAGTGCAAATGCAAGAACCTGAGCTATGAACTGAATGTACAAAATCAGTAAGGTATGAAATAGTTTATTGTGTTTAGAGAAATGCAGTGTTTTCAATATGAGTAGAACATGCTATGTCAGCTTGTGTTTGAAGGCCTATGTACTGGGCTGGAGCTGGAAATTTGAGGAAATAAAAGTTAGAGAGATTGACTAGAGCCTGATTATGATCGATATTGCATGCTATACTAAAGAGTATGAGCTTTGTTTCCAACGCCTTTAGAAAATAGTAAATGATTCTGAGCACCAATTAATATAGTGATATGATCAGGTTAGTTTGGGTTTGGGTTTTGCATTTTTCCCATTGTACTTTATATTTTTTAAGTTTTTTTAAAAAAAGTGTTCACTTTTAACACAATGTAAAAAAAAAAAACAAAGTATAAATTAAAATGAATTCCACTCTGACTATCTGTTAAGTTTGATTTTGTTAGAGAAGGAAACAAAATAATTTATAATGGAGAAACTAAATCTATAAACTGTTGTTTAATAAAATATATTTAAAACCACAGGAGCAAAAATTTCCCTCAGATACTTAAGATATACTTTTACCTATTCATACAGTTTTTGCTATGAACAGTTCCCTTCTAAATAGAAACAGATTTTTATTAATGATTTTGTCACAATCAGATATTCTAATAACTAAAATTAAACTATTCAATAGTTAAAAACTTCTTGACCCTACTTCACCATTGTATTTTGTCATGAAGAAGATAAACCAATGTTTTTGATTGGTAAACTAGGGGAAAAAATCATTTATTGGCCAGATTCAGCTTTCTTTCTACTGGAATCAAGGACTCATGAAGGAGTAAATCAGGGCGTAAATTTTCCCCTCTTGCATCCTAGTTCTTCACTGTGTTTTCTTTTTACTGCTACGCAATGAAATAGAAGATAAGATTTAAACTTGAGTAGCAATGCAGCAGAAATGAATATTTAGGAGGCAATTGCTTTAAGATTCAAGAAGTCATAAGCAAGCAAAACAAGTCCTGTAGAAAAAGTAAGGACATTTTTAATCCTGCAAACCTTAGCAATCAACATAATTTAACAGAAATTACAAAATGACAAATTTTACCTTTAAAAGATAGTGCTTTCAGCTGTCAAATAGAAGACATGAATTTATTAAATGAGGATAAACTAATATAAATTAAAAGTTCAGCCTTAGCCATGATGTTAAAATCTGTTCAACCCGATCTATTTTTTTCCCATTTCTGTAAAACACACTATCAAAAGTAGAGAATATGTATTCAAAGATAGCTCTCACAATCAGGGTCAGAGTGTATTCTAAAGACTTTAAAGCAACAAGCATACAAAAGTGTTTCAAGGGCATAACATTCCCCACAGGAGACCTAATTAGTTGCTTTTGGTCATCCTGGGCATTCTACTGAAATCATCTGTCCTCCTAGATGTCCAATATCCTACCATCTGCTTTGTCAGCTATATTCTTAAGGGCACAATATGAAACATTGAAATCATCAAATTAAAAATTCAGGGCTTAAACAGAAAATTCAGAATAAAACAGGAAGAAATGACAAAAAAAATCTCTAATCCAGGAGGTGCTAAAAAGAAAACATGAATTAGTCATAAAAAGCACAGAACAGATAACATACAGAAAGTTACAAAAGAAAATGTGTTCAAGGTAGAAGTTCCATACAGCACCTGGGGGTGGATTATAATGTTTTCTTTTAAAAAACAACACACTAATGTATTGGAACAATTCATATATCATTGAATTTGATGACTAAAGCTCTAGCCTTACTATTTTAATTCCATTAGAAGCCAAGTTCTGATCCAATGCTCTATTCTGTTAGAAATACAAAAGAAAAATACTGTGCCAAATTCTGGTACAGTATATGTGGCCTCTCCTCATAGAGCTTATCCTGCCAACAAAATCTCAGTCCAAATCAATAAGTAAGTAACACCAGGAAAATATAGTTGGAGATGAATTGAAACAGAGTTAAAGTATACAGGACAAAAATAAATCCTTTCAAATGCTGAGAGCTTTCTGCATTATTTCAATCATGGAATACACTTGCACATAACTCACTTAAAATTGTGGCATTTGTGAATTATAGATCTTCCACACATGTGAAATACTGGCAAAAAAAATGCACAGACTTCATCTTATTTCATTTTCCTTTTAAGAGTTCTTTTAAAAATACATTGGAAGTGGCTCGACTTTCTGTTCTTATCTTTGTTGTTTTTTAAATGACTCTATTGACATCACACAATATCTGTATTTTAAGAAATAGAGGAGAGAGTGCATAGTTTTCTAGATATTTCTTGAAATTTCTTGAATCATAATTACACTTCTTGAAAGGATAAGAAAAAACTTCAAAGTATTATCTATGATTTATAGACAAATAGAATTGATGTATTCAACTGATTAATTAAGGCCCACAGAGATCCATTATCCACAGGTTGTCAATTTTAGGAAGGGAGGAGCAAAAAGAAAGAAAATAAAATTTTACTTAATGTTTAAAGATATTAAACAGTTTTCATTAATAAAAAACTTTACTGGTAGATGTTATTATTAGTTAATTGAGAAGGCTAGAATAAATGGTACAAAGAAAATAAATTAACTGAGTTGCATACCAAATAAAATTGAGAATAGTCTTGAACAGAATTATGTTACTGAAAATTTCATAACTAAATATAAGTGTGATGATAAAAATATAATGTAGATCAGTAAACAGATTACCTAAATGATATTGACAAATTACTCCAAGTTGTAATAGAATGATGGAAATCTTCGTATGAGCAAGATTTTTTTTGGAAAATATTTATTATAATTACCATCACTATATCAATTTAATGTAATGATTTCTACTTAGATATATAGCAATAGAGTAAGGGTTATGTATTTTTATGACATAGTTCCAGTTTCTCTTTATAAATTTAACTTTTAAGTTCAGGGGTACATGTGCAGCTGTGTTGTACAGGTAAACATGTGTCATGAGGGTTTGTTGTACAGATTATTTCATTACCCAGGTATTAAGTCTAGTACTCATTAGTTATTTTTCCTGATCCTCTTCCTCCTCCAACCCTCTATCCTCTGATAGGCCCCAGTGTGTGTTGTTCTCTTCTCTGTGTCCATATGTTCTCATCATTTAGCTTCCACTTATAAGTGAGAACATGTAGTGTTTGGTTTTCTGAACCAGCAAGATTTTTATAAGAAATGATTACTTCCAATAATAAAACAAAATTGATAGTAACTAGGAAAAGAGCAATTTTTAAAATAACACAGAAAAGCTAGAGAGTGCTATGATTTTATTTAACACTGTAAATGTGCTACACTTTTATTATTACAGGTATCTAAAAATTGAAATTCTTTATAATTAAAAAGGTATGTGTGTATATATATACACATACATATGTATACATATACATGTCTGTATGTATTTATAAGTATACACGTGTGTATACCCATATATGTATGTGATATATCATGTACGCACATGTGCAGCTGTGTGTTCATGCATTTCACATCTTTCACATGTGTATGCATATACATATACATACATACATACATATATGTGCTTATGCAGACACAAGGTGCAGGGATTGAATGTACACTGAATGATGTTAAAATGGTACAGGATAAGAAGTAGAAAAATTGACTTAAAACATAATGTTTTATTGTTTTATACTTTTGTACATATGAGAAATCAAGGGAGTAGTGGAACCGGAGAAAGCATTGAAATGACTGTCATTAACCACACAGTCCTGGAGGCAGAGATGCAGTTACCTGCCCTAGCTTTTGAGGGGTTCTCTTATCTGTGCTAGCCTTATCCCTGGTCATGTGGATTTTCAGTTTGCTTTTTTTTTCCTCCAAAATCCTTTTCCTTGTCCAAGCGTTAATGATTCCCCCTTTCCATATTATAATCTCATTTGATTGCTCTGCAATTGGAAACAGTGATCTTCTTGAATGATGTTTCAGGGTGCAAAAACTATAAAGCCTGTCAGCACCAAGGCTGAGAGAAGTTACACCTTACTACTTACTTTTCCCCTGTGCAAACCTGCCAATCACACTAATTCAGGAATTTGAGTAGAAATGGGGTACAGGAACCCAGATGCTGTCCCCTCACCCCCTTTCCTGTGTTTCTTAGGTCCAGTACAAATCTAAAATCCTACTTTCAACAGAGTTGAAACAGAGTAATAACTTATCCAACCCTCTTTTTCTACCAAGGAGAAAGAAAAAAGGCAACAAGGTTACTGCCACGACCTGTCAGCCATGTCGTAGCAGAGCCGAGACAGTCTCCTAGGTCCCCATCAGTGTGTTTTCACTACAGGACTGTCTCTTGTCATTTTTCCCCTAATGCCTTCTCCTGCCTTTCTCAGCCTACTTTTTGCCTCTTCACATATTCCATGCTGATTTTGACACCCTGTTTATTGGCATCAGGTGGCAGCTGAGTGTCTTTTGAATTACTTGAAGGTAAATCCAGATGCCAGAATGAAGGAGTAGCCGATGTTTCCCATATGCCCCTGGAGCCCCAGTTCTTGAGGCCAGCAGAATAGGTGCAGAGATGAAGTGAGCTTAGAGATGTTGCAAATGCT
>CAUYLG010045088.1:0-10055 GCA_963573385.1 Cacajao melanocephalus | reverse complement strand
GGCGCCGGCAAAATAGCCGCGCCGGCCAAAAAAGTCGTGCTGGCGACCTGTGTGGCTCCTCCGCCGGGAATCTCCTAGTCTGTGGGCAACAAAAATTCGTCTGAAAGTGCGGCGTCCACTCGCTCTCTGCGCTTTCACTGGGAGCTACAATCCTGAGCTGTTGTTAATGGGCCATCTTGGATCTCTCCTCCTGGAGAGGTTTTAAAGTGTACAGGAGGATATGTGGCAGGTTATATGGAAATACTACACCCTTTTTTATAGGGGGCTTTAGCATCTCTGGATTTTGGTATCCACAAGGGTCTTGGAAACAATTCCGTATGGATACTGAGGGATGACTGTATATATTTGATTCTTAATTCCTCTTAGTCTATCTCCATCTGAATTCACTGTCTTCTCTGCTGACCCTACTACTCAGTTCTATTCTTGGATCCCTAGTTTCATTAAAGAGACCTACTCAAGTGAGTCATTTTTAGCCACTCCCTTATTATTGGTACCACAACATCTAAGCATCCCCACCCAATCAGTCACTATATCCTACTTCCAAATATCCCCTACAACTTTCCTTGCTTTCTCCCATCTCCTCTGGAATAGCCCTAGTTCAGACCATCATTCCTCGGTGCCATGCCCCAGCCTCTCTTTGATCACAGTCTCAAAATTGTGTCTTGTCTAGAGGAATTCAGAGTTTTTATTTAATAAGGTAGAAAAGTTATTTAACATACTCAGAGAAGGAGGTAGCTCTTATCTAGAAGCTGAACAGAGCAAGTAGAAAACAGCCAAGAAGACAGGTGCGTTCTCCAATCTTAACAATCATATAAAGACTCAACACCTGCGTCAACTGGCACACTTACTGTGGGCAGTGAGGCATGTAAGAAAAGAAGTTTCCCAAGAGCCACTTCCAGGATCCTACAACAGCCTGGCTCTGCAGTGTGTTGACTGGACCTCTAGACTGACCAGAGCTGGAATATTCTTTTGTTGTGGTGGGTATGACTGAACAAGTTAGGCTGAGGTCATTATTAGAACTACCTTGTGGTCTTTGTTTTTATGTTGAGAAGAAATGCCTTTCCTTGTCTCTTTCCCAAGAATTAGGTAATACTCTTAAAACACAGGTCAAATCTTTTTTCACTGTCTCGGTTATAATTTTGCAATGGCAATTTCATAAATTATCACAATCACAATTTTCATAAATAATCTAGGTAAACAATTAAAATAATTAGGTAAATGTAATGAGATAAATACTTGTAGACAAACTGGTCATAATTTAGAATATAAAGTTAAATTAAATAATAGATACTTCATTATTTGGATATTTTGCAATAAATCTACATTATAGAAAAACATTTTTGCTAAAAAAAGGGGGCGTCCTTTTTTAAAAAAAAAAGGCAAACAATATTTAAAGGTTATGTATAAAACAAGGTAAAAGGAACCAGGAATAAAAAAAGATGTAAAGGCTGGGCACAGTGGCTCACGCTTGTAATCCCAGCACTTTGAGAGTCCAGGGTGGGCAGATCATCTGAGCTCAGGAGTTCAAGACCAGCCTGGCCAACATGGTGAAACCCTTTCTCTACTAAAATACAAATATTGGCCAGGTGTGGTGCTACTAGCCTGTAATCCCAGCTACTCAGGAGGCTGAGGCAGGAGAATTGCTTGAACCTGGGAGGCAGAGGTTGCAGTGAGCTGAGATTGCACTACTGCACTCTAGCCTAGGAGACAGAGTGAGACTCTGTCTAAAAAAAGAGATGTAAAGAAAGTTATAAAAATTTTGCTTTGAGGTAAAAATCTTAAAGATAAATAATTTTATACAGGAAAGAATCTTGTATGGTAAATTTAGTCCTAAAATAAAATAACTGGTTGTTTAAAAAGGAGGAATGTTCAGGATAAACCAGAAAGTCCAAGCATGTTATAACAGTTGGTGTAAGTCACAATAAGAGGATTTAGATATTTAAACAACCCAAAAGCTTTTATATAATCAAGTCATATTATTGTTAAGTTTTGGTTTGCTTACAGAAAAAAAAACTGAGATAAACATTTTTAAAATTAAGGTTCTTATATCCATGTATCTTCCTGTATGTGCTTTGAAAGTCCTTGCGACATTGACTTACAGGGTTTTAACTCCTGGGTCTAAAAACGACACCAAGTTCTGCTAATTCGTAAACACTGACAGCAATTAAAGTCTCATCTTCAGACCCTGTAGAAGATGCCAATCAAAATAAACTGCATTTCTAAGACACAAGGCCAGAAATTAAAGCTATTCAACTTCTCAAGGCTCAGACTGTTGCAGAAGAAGTGGGTATATAAGATTGTAAGGGCCAATTTTGAAAGATAAAATAAGTTCATTTTCTCTATAAATTAATCATTAATTTCAGAGGTACATGGATGCAAAACCAGTGTATGGTTCCCTGTGTCAGATTAACAAGGTTTTCTTGAAGCATTAAACGAGTCTTTAATAAAGGTTATAAAAGGCTTATGGAAATTATATTTTACAATAAAGATTAAATTTTATAGATTGTTTACAAAATTTCAAAAAACAATGTAATTGGCTTCATGCTGTTTTTAATTAGGTAAGTCTCTTTTGCTTTTTTTTGAAATCCTTGAACTATCACTTTAAATAAATGACTTTACAATGACCTGTAATCCTATTCTGTAATATCAAGTGTTTTAAACCTTTTGTATTTGACAAATTTTCTAAAATCAAATTATTAATTATACATTTTTCCAATCCAATTAATCCTTTAAGGTATTAGGTTTCTAAAGTCTAAAAATGACATAATTTGGCTTATTTGGTATAAAAATTATACAGGGAGCATTATCAAATATGAAATGATGTTTGGTTTTATTTGGGCTGTATTTGTATAAATACGTTATTGGTATGTATTTCAAAATTATGGGAAACTCCTGTAATTCTGATATGACAGTGTATATTATGACTAATAATCATAATTGTTATGTTAAAATTATTGTGTGCCACAGAGGTAACAAATTTCCTTGTCAATTGTGTCTTTTGACTATGGCTGCCTTAAAATTTTTTTTTCATCCATGGACAATTGTCATCTTGTTTTGGTCCTCTTTGGAAGGTGGTTTAATAATCAGCTATAAAACTCCAACAGGTGCTCTTAAATGCAGGTTTCTGGTAACTTTGGAGATTGTGACATCAGAATAGAGGAAAAACTTTCAGGACTCATGGAGAGCTAAAATGTCCATGACTATCAAGCAGAACAGGAATTAACTGCATGGTCAAAACCAATCTTTTTAACTTGTTGCTTAAAATGTTTGCTTATCCTTTGTTTGGTTTTTCAGATCTTAAAACTTTTCTTTTGAGCTAGTGACAGCTTTTAAAAATTTTGTATACTCCTATTAACAAAATTTGGAGCATATTTATTTCTCTCTACCTGATTTCTCCAGAATTTGGAAACTATTTATGACTAGTCTTAACTTATGACAATACAGTTATTTGCATAAGTGCAATAAGAAGCTGTTTTCATTTGTAACAGGACACAATTGGAGAAATTGGTTATTTTTACCAAGTCTTTGACTGGAATGGTGTGCTTTCCTTTAAGGAATCACCCTTGACTTATGGAGCCAATAAAGCCCTTGAAAACATTGGCCTCACATTTTGTGTATACAGTCCCTGTACAGGGTTTCTAACCTGTGTAAGTAATGAATGTTACTTTCTGACAGGCACAGAAGCTCTAGATTTAACTTGGAACCTCAAGAGGAAAGAAAATTTACCCAACTCATAGATATTTGATGGCACAAATCCATGGCTAGGCTTGGCTTTAAAAAAGTCTTATCTGAGATTCCTCCTATGGAGCAAAGTTCCATCAAAGCCAATTTGAAAGCCTATGTAAAAAATAATTATTCTTTCTGCACCGTATACAAATAATTAGGCCAAGTATAATAAAGCAAACCAGTCCTACCATGATTTATCTTTAGTAAAAATGGGAAACTGGAGTGAGAAAAAAATTATGTTTCAAAATTATAGTATACCTGTTGTTAGATTCTAGTCTTGCCTAATGCTTTTTTCCATTTTTATTATTTTTCAGTTTGGACTGAATTCTAATTTTTCTTGGCTACAAGTCTTCTAAATAATGTTTTCAATTTTTTTCCTTCTTTTTTTTCCTCATTTTTCCTAGAGTCACTGAAAACTAAGCTGTGCTTTCTTAAAACCCTGCCAACTGAAGCCAGACAACTTAAACTTCGTAAAAAAATAACAGTAATCTATTTACATTCATAAGCCACTTTAATACTTGCCTACTGATGTATGGACTTCAGAGTAATGTGGCCTATATTAATTTTTCCAGGATTGTTCTTTTGTTTGCTGTTGTTTTTCTCCTTTCCTCCCCCTATTTTCTCTTAATAGGACATGAGACTTCATAACCTGCTAAAAATGAGCTTTTGGGACCTACCCGTCTAGGAATAAACCATCCTAGTCATGAGATATCAGATGAAACCTGAGACCAGAGACTCATTTTCTTGTAAAATGCCTTCTCCAAAAAATTATAAAAGAAAAGGGGGAAAATGCAAAAGTAAAATATCTTAGGCTTCTTCAAGCTAGGAACGGCTCAGGGCAAATCAGCCTTCCATTCTATTCAAGGTCATCTCTCTGATCACAGAGACAGATGTATATTTTGATTGCCTCCTTTGGAAAGACTTATCAGAAACTCAAAAGAATGAACCATCTGTCCCTCACCTACCTGTGACCTGGAAGCCCCCGGGAGGCGGGTGCGGGGGTGGGAGCTTGCTTCGAGTTGTCTCCACCCTTCTGGATGGAGCTAATGTACTTCTTTCATATATTGGTTGATGTCTCATGTCTCCCCAAAAGGTATAAAACCAAGCTGTACCCCAACCACCTTAGGCACATGTTGTCAGGACTTCCTGAGGCTATGTTACCAGCATGTTCTCAACCTTGGCAAAA
Organism: Cacajao melanocephalus; assembly: GCA_963573385.1. NCBI lineage: Eukaryota > Metazoa > Chordata > Mammalia > Primates > Pitheciidae > Cacajao > Cacajao melanocephalus. The sequence continues at coordinate 5,143 of CAUYLG010045088.1, read as the reverse complement.
TAAACTTTCTCAATTAGCTGAGACCTGTCTCAGATTTTCTAGGTTCATAGTATTTTCTGTTCAGTTGTTTTGGTATTCTCCTGCAGGGACTCCTGCTATGATGAATCTTCTTTGCTTGGGTGCTATATTTAACGCTTTATTTTTTCTTTTTATTTATTTATTTTTTAAAGACAGGGTTTCACCATGTTGATCAGGCTGGTCTTGAACTCCTGACCTCAGGTGATCCGCCCGCCTTGTCCTCCAAAGTGCTTGGATTACAGGCGTGAGCCACTACGCTCGGCCTATTATTTTTTTTGAGATAGGATTTCACTCTGTCACCCAGGCTGGAGTGCAGTGGTTTGATCTCAGCTCACTGCAACTTCCACCTCCCGGGTTCAAGTGATTCTAATGCCTCAGCCACCTGAGTAGCTGGATTACAGATGTACATCACCATGCCCAGGTAATTTTCTGTATTTTGTTTCACCATCTTGGCCAGGCTAGTCTTGAACTCCTGGCCTCAAGTGATCTGCCTGCTTTGACTTCCCAAATTTCTAGGAATTACAGGTGTGAGCCATGATACCAAGCCCAATATTTAGCCCTTTAATCTCTCTTGGTTGTGTCTATTTTCTCCTGTGTTGCTTACTTTTTAATCTTCATTCACGAATTTCTAAAATTTAAAAAATTATTTCTTGACCTCTGTCAGTACTCTTTTTCATATTGTCCTGTTGTCTTATGTCTTACTTTTGTTTCTCCTTCATAGTCTCTGTTACTTTACTTTATTAAGATATAATTCACATATCATACAATTCACCCTTTTAAAGTGTAGAATTCCATTATTTTTAGTATATGCACAGACTTATGCAACCATCACCAAATCAATTTTAGAACATTTTCATCATCCCAAAAAGAACCCCATAGCCAAGATTGGCTACTCCCCATTCCCCAAAAACATTTGTCCTATGCAACCATTAATCCATTTTCTGTATCTATAGATCTGCCTTTTCCGGACATTTCATATAAGTAGACTGGCTTTCCTTTAGTATGTTTCTAAGGTTCATCCATGTTGTAGCATGTATTAGGTTGGTGCAAAAGTTAACCACAATTACTTTACCAAGGTTGAAGATGTGCCAGTTCCTGTGACACAGCCTCAGAAACTCCTGACATGTGCCCAAGGTGGTCAGGGCACAGCTTAGTTTTATACATTTTAGGGAGATTTGAGCTATCAATCAATACACAACATATGATATACAATATGTGGTCAAAAGTAACTGCAATTACTTTTGCACCAAGCTATTATCAGTAACACTCCTTTTCATTGCTAAATAACATACCATTATATAGATATGCCATATTTACCTATTGACAGTCTGTTTCCATTTTTTAGTTATAAATAATGCTGCTATAAACATTCATGTACAAGTTTTTATGTGAACATGGATTTTCAGTTCTCTTGAGCATACACTTAAGAGTGAAATTAGGCTGGAAACAGTGGCTCACGCCCGTAATTCCAGCACTTTGAGAGGCCACGGTGGGCAGACCACTTGAGGTCAGGAGTTTGAGACCAGTCTGGTCAACACGGTGAAACCTCATCTCTACTCAAAGTACATAAATTAGCCAGGTGTGGTGGCATGCACCTGTAATTCCAGTTACCTGGGAGGCTGAGGCAGGAGAATTGCTTGAACCTGGGAGGTCGAGGTTCAAGCCACTGCACTCCAGCCTGGGCAACAGAGCAAAACTCCATCTCAAAAAAAAAAAAAAAAAAAAAAAGAAAGAAAGAAAAAAAGAGTGAAATTATTGGGCTAATAACTATGTATGACTTTTTGAGAGACTGCCAAACTCTTTTATAAAGCGGTTGAAGCACTTTACAATCCTAAAACAATGCATGAGGGTTCCAATTTTTACACATCTTTGCCAACACTTGTCTGCCTTTTTTATTATAATCATCCTAGCTCATGCAAAGTGGGATGTCATTGTCATGTGGATTTACATTTCCCTGATGGTTAATGATTTCTGCATCTTTTCATTCACTTATTGGCCAATTGTCCATTTCCTTTGGGAAGATTCTTTACTCATTTTTAAAATTGGGTGTTCGTATTCTTCTTATTGGGTTGAAAGAATTCTCTACATATCCTGGATACATTTTATCAAATATATGATTTACAAGTATTTTTCCAATTCTGAGTTATTATTCTAATCTGATGGTATCAATTACAGCAAAAACATTTTTATATTTGATGTTCATCTATTTTTTCTTTTGTGATCTGTGCTTTTGATGTCACATCAAGAAGCCTTGTGTAACCCAAAGTTGCAAAGATTTACTCTTAGATTTTCTAAGTTTTGTAGTTTTAATTCTTATATTTAGGTGTTTGATACATTTACAGTTTTTTGTATATCACATAAAGCAGGGGTCAGTTTTTACTTGTCCCAACGCCATTGTTGAAGACTATTCTTTCCCATTCGAATTGTCTTGGCACTTTTGCCAAATATCAATTGACCACAAAACACAAGGGATTATTTCTGACTTTTAATTCTATTTATCTTTATGCCTGTCTTATAACTGTTGTTTTGCTCTAAGTTTTGATATGAGTATGTGAGTTCTCCAAATATGTTCTTTCTCAAGATTATTTTGGCTACTCTGGGTCCACATAAATTTTAAGATCAACTTGTCAATTTTTGCAAAAAGGTATCTGGGAGTGGGTGTTTTTGTTTTTTTGAATTTGTTGAATCTGCAGATTAACTTGGCCAGGGGCAGTATTACAATGTTAAGACTTAATAACAAGTCTCTGACTCATAAAATAAAACTTTGCATTTATTTTTTTTAAACTTAATTGAAAAATGAAAAGAAAAAAAATAATTGAGACAGTCTTGTTGACCATGCTGGAGTACAGTTGTGCAATCATAGTTCACTGTAGCCTCAAACTCCTGGGCTCAAATGATCCTCCTGCCTCAGCCACTAGAGTAGTTATGACTACAGTTGCATGCCACCACATCTGGCTAATTTTTTTGAATTTTTTTGTAGAGATGGGGGTCTCACTATATTGCCCAGGCTGGTTTTGAACTCCTGGCCTCAAGCACCCAAAGTGCTGGGATTACAGGAGTAAGCCACAGCTGGGCCAATGGGTTTTCTTATACACAATGAGTAGCTTTTTTGTTTTCAAGATTTTTTTCTTTCATTGTTTTTACTACAGTTTTGGTATGGATCTATCTCTGTTATCTTACAATTTGATCTTCTTGGATTGTTTTTATCAAATAATGGATTTTCAAGCATAAGTTCTTCCAATAGTTTGCTAAATCTTTCTACTGTGAACACAAATCTACTGTGGAGCTCCTCTAATGCATTTTTCATTACAGTTGCTTTACTTTTGAACTCTAGAATTTCAATTTGGCTCTTTTAAATTCCTTTGTTGATATTCTCTGCTTGATGGAATATTGTAAGTATACCTTCCTTTACCTCCGGCAGTTTCGTTTAGATTTTTTGGAACACACTTATAATTTTAAAAAGAATGAACACTTCGAAGTTTTTATCTGCTTCCAACCTATTGAATCTCTCAGTTTCTTTTGATTGCTTTTGCCCTCCTTGTATGGATTAATTTCCTGTTCTTCTGCACGTCTTGTAATTTGTTGTTGAGAACTGGATATTTTAGACACTATATCATAGCAGCTCTGGACACTAATTTTTCAACCCCCACCCCCTACCCTCCAGTGCATTTTTTCATGTTTAGTTTCTTGGCTGATTTCAGTTAAATCCACTTACCCTGAAGTATGCAGCCTCTGATGTTCCTCCTCACAGTACAGCCTGGGCGTGTGCAGTCACCATGACTACTCCCTCTAGCCCCAAGGACAGTGGTTTGGATGGGGCTCTCTTTTACCTTTTCCTGATCTTTTTGGAAAGGTTCTAGTTAGTTAGAACCTCTTTTGTTACCACATCCTACTATTAGCACCCACTAATTTACTAGCTAACCACTCTATTGCTTTCATTTTTTAGAGAGAAAAATGACATTTTTTAGGTCTATGTTGCCCAGGCTGGTCTTGTACTCCTGGCTTCTAGTGGTCCTCCTGCCTCCACGTTCCAAAATGCTGGTATTACAGGCATGAGCCACCATACCCGGCCACTCTATTGTTTCTGACAATGCTCTGGGGCATAAGTCACTGCACAGTTTAATCTAATTAAGTTCAGGCCCCTGTAGAGTATCCTTGAGGCTTGTTGTAACCCTAGGACTATTAACAGCTGCCTCTTTTTTTTTTTTTTTTTTTTTTTTTTGAGATAGGGTCAAACACCATCATCCAGGCTGGAGTGGAATGGTGTAATCTTGGCTCACTACAACCTCTACCTCCTGGATTTATGCAATTCCCTTGCTTTAGCCTCTCGAGTAGCTGGAATTAAAGGGGCATGCCACCATGCCTGGCTAATTTTTAAATTTTTAGTAGAGACAAGGTTTCACCAGGTTGGCCAGGCTGGTCTTAAACTCCTAAACTGATGTGCCCACCTTGGCCTCCCAAAGTGCAAGGATTACAGGTGTGAGCCACCATGCCAGGCTCTTTCTCTTATTTGTTGAGCTTGTTGACTTTCCCTTTTGCTTGTTGCCATCAGAGAACTATCAGTCTGCTCTTAATAGTCCCCCTTCCCAGATCCACTATATTTGGCGGCACCCTTACCCTTGAACATCTTCCCTCATTCTGTTCTAAATAGTCCCTTTAGGGAGTGTTACGGAGGTGTTTTTATGACTTGCCATTTCCACTGGATAAAACCTCTCTTCTGCTGCTCCAGAGCTAGGGATGGGGACAGTGGCCTGCTTTTCTAGGAGTTACACCCACAGTCTACACGGGGTAAAGGGGTGATACAGCTCTTGGTCTCCTCCAAGTGCATCTTCTTGCATGGAACCATTACCCTACATACAAGTGAAGAGCCTTCATCCTGTGAGTAAGCTGGGGCAAAAGCAATTGAGGCCCAGTATTCTCAGTCTGCTATTCCTGGGGGTAGATTTTCTGTGCCATAAGTGGGTGTGTGACCCCCCCAAATGTACGACCCCCCTTCTGTCGTCCTTTCCCAGTTGTCTAGTCCCAAGTAACACTCTGAGAGCCGAAGGCCGAGTCCAGGTTTATTGGGGTCTACGGGCAACTCGAGCGGGCGGAGAGAGGGACAAAGGGAGAGCTGCGCCCAGCG
>CAUYLG010045087.1:0-10481 GCA_963573385.1 Cacajao melanocephalus | reverse complement strand
CACATGTAATTTCTAAAGTTGTAAACCCAAGACCCTTTCATGCGTGATCTCTAGAGTTGTAAGCCTTTATAAGGGCAGGGTCTTTCTTTGTCGGACGAGCTTGGCTGCTAGGCAGCTATGCCACCTTGCTCCCGGCCGAATAAATCACCCCTTCCCTTCCCAGTTCGGTGTTTGAGAGATTTGTTTCTTGGCCGTTCCTGCTTTATTTGGTTCCTTGACATGTTAATAACCCTCTGTTTGTTTAATCCATCTTTCATCAGCTTAATTTACAGGGCTAACTGAAGAACCTAGGAGGGTACAGGGAAAATGTATTTTTCCTCCCTAACAGTGCCAAGGCAATACACTTGGAAATGACACATGTTTTTAACAAACGGTGCTTAAAAAATTGGATAGCCAAACAAGAAAACAAATTATTGATGTATGTAACAATATAAATAAATCTCAAAATGATTATGCTGAGTGAAAGAAGCCAATCAAAAAAGAACATATATTGTGCAATTCCAATTCTGTACAATTCTAGAAAATGCAAGGTAAGTCACAGTGACAGAGAACAGATTTCTAGTTACCTGGGGACAGAAGGGAGAGCTGAGTTACAAGAGGGCATAGGCTGGGTGTGGTGGCTCACACCTGTAATCCCAGTACTTTGGGAGGTAAGGCTGGTGGATGACTTGAGGTCAAGAGTTTGAGACCAGCCTGACCAACATGGTGAAACCTTGTCTCTACTAAAGATAACAAAATTAGACAGGTGTGGTGGCACACACCTGTAATCCCAGCTACTTGGGAGGCTGAGGCAGAACTGCTTGAACCCAGGAAGCTGAGGCTGCAGTTAGCCAAGATTGCGTCATTGCACTGCAGCCTGCACAACAAGAGCAAAACTCCATCTCAAAAAAAAAAAAAAAAAAAAAAAACAAGAGGGCATAAGGATGCTTGGGCATGATGCATCTGTTCCTTACCTAAATCACGTAGGTGGTTTCAGGAATGCATGTATGCATATGCATTTGTGTACTCATTAAATTGTCAAGTCTGTGCAGACTATTGTATACCAATTATAGTTCAATAAAGCTGCAAGAAATAAAAGCTATGGTTTAAAACAAATAGCTCTGGTTACACTATGAAGCCTAAGTGTGACGCCACTTTCTTGTGTGTGTTTGCATTGAAGAAAAACCCTCCTGAGAATGCAGTCAACTTTAGAGTCACTTCCTGCGGGATGGACAAGGAAAGGAGGAGGAGGGGCTGCTAGCAGGGTCCAGTTCTCTTGGTTTTGACCTGGAGAAGCTAGAGTGTCCAGGAGGACCCCTATTTTCAGGGGATGGGGTGGCAGGTGGTGGAGTGATGCCCTTCTGTCTCATTTGCTATGGGTAGGAGCTTAAATTGCTCAGTTGAGAAATAACATGCCTTCCTCTAATGTGAGAGCTGGGTGGCTGAGAGCTGCGGGAGGCTCAAGTCCCCTCTACTACATGTTGCCTCAAAGTTGCCATCATTTACTTACTTACTCTGAACTCTGCCAAAAGTAGCCAGAAAAATGATCATTAAAACATCTACTGCCCCAGGGAGAGAATGACCTTTGCTGATTTATTTCTCATCATGGAACTTAAAACGTACAGAAGTCATAAGCACATTTATCCTGTTCCCAACCAAATCCTTAACCCACAAACTCTACTGGGCATGATTAATCATCCTCAGAGAATTCAGAGGGTACAGCAGGATTTTAGAGGGAATCCTGTGGGATTTTCAAGGGCACAACGTTAAAATGAAATGAGCTTCAATTTATTTCCGTGCTTGTCCAGTTTTAGTACCAGATTTCTCTCTTTAGAGAGAGAGGACTCATCTGGAAGGGATGATGACTCAGTCCCCAGCCCTGCACCAATGTTTAATAGTTAATGGCACCCCTCCTTTGTTCCCTCTTCCCCCACTATCTAAATTACTGCTTTGTAGTATGGTATATTGCTTCTCAATGGGCCTTCAAGGACCAGAATGTGCTTGATGGGTGGTAGGACTTCAAGAACCAGAAGAAATGAAGAAGTCTCTTAAGTCTTTTACCCTATAGGTGAGAACAGGCACTGAGGGAATCTACTTCTTGAATTTAAGGAGCCTTGCATGATGGCTCAGAGGCTCTGAGGTATGGGTTTTCTCCTTGTGCTTATAACCACCCTCCAACCTCAAACCCCAAAGTCAAGGGGCCTGTTTTAACCTTTACTTCTCCAGTCTCCATCATGATAACTTGCCTGGTTCCCCTGAGATGCTGAGTCCTGCATTCTAACATCTCAACTCTGACTATCTGCCATCTGCACGGTCACCCCACAGTCAAAGATCACACTGCTGGGCTGGACCACTGTACATGTTTCTAGCGGGGTTTTTTTTTTTTTTTTTGAGATGGAGTCTTGCTCTGTCACCCAGGCTGCAGAGCAGTGGTGTGACTGAACTCTCAGGTTCCAGCGATCCTTGTGCTTCAGCCTCCCAAGTAGGTGGGACTACAGGCGTGTGCCATCACCCCCCGCTAATTTTTGTATTCTTAGTGGAGATGGGGTTTCACCATGTTGCACAAGCTGGTCTTGAACTCCTGGGCTCAAGTGATCCACCTGCCTCAGCTTCCCAAAGTGCTGCAATTACAGGCGTGAGCCACCGCCCCAGCCCCTAGCAGGCCTTTCTGCTTCTTTTCTTGCCATGTACAACACTGTTTCCTCTCAGCTTCGGAGTAAATCGTTAATGTTTCATCATGAGCGTGATCATTAAAAAATATAAATTGTATCTCATCACTCCCTTGCTTAGAATCCTTCAATGACACCACGCTATGCAAAAGGAAAGAACTCCAGCTCCTCGCTGCCTTACAGGGCCCTGCATGCTTGAACTCTTGCCTCATCCCCAGCCTCATTTCGTCACACTCTCCCCCTCGCTCACTGTGCCTTGGCTGCACTGGCCAATTGCAGGGCCTCGGCACCTGCGATTCTCTCTGCCTGGAATGCTCTTTCCCAGTTCCTCATTCACACTGCTGGTTGCAGGTCTCAGCTTCCATATCATTTCCCGAGACCCTTGGCCACCTAAAGAGTAGCCTGCCCCGCTCCCCAGCTGCATTCAATCATCACAGTCTGGTTTTGACAGCACTTGCCCCATCTCAAATTACTACCTCTCATGTATTTACGCAATTCTTATGAGAAAGTGGAAGCTCTGTGAGAGGATGGACCTCACCTGCCTCTGCTACATGTCCAGTGCCAACTGGACACCTGAACCCCACTGGTCCCATGTGATTCTATCCTTCCAGAGCCTTCTTGGCCTCACTGTGCCTGATTAACAGAAGCAAACCCTTCATGCCTTGCTGACTTCCCTGGAGCCCCACTGTTGCCTTCTAGACACTGCCTGGGTTTCTTTCTGGCCTTACTCTTCCCCTGGCTGTTTCTTCTGGGCCATATAACAGAAAATTAACCTCTGGGCCATACAACAGAAAATTAAGTTTTTGTTTTGTTTTGGAGACAGTCTCGCACTGTGGTCCAGGCTGGAGTGTAGTGGTGCAATCTTGGCTCACTGCAATCTCCGCCTCCTGGATTCAAGCAATTCTCCTTCCTCAGCCTCCCGAGTAGCTGGGACTACAGGCATGAGCCGCCACACCCAGCTAATTTTTTTGTATTTTTAGTAGAGACGGGGTTTCACCATGTTGGCCCAGTTGGTCTTGATCTCCTGACCTCGTGATCTGCCTGCCTCAGCCTCCCAAAGTGCTGGGATTACAGGTGTGAGCCACTGCACCCGGCCTAGAAAATTAAGCTCATTTTTAAATGAGCACAGAAGCAACCTCTTACTAGTAGTCAAAGAGATGTCACTAGCGGGAATAGCACCAATCTGTGCAAATTGGAAAGAGATTCTCCTCTGAGAAGAAAAAGCCCCCATGGGTGCAGGCTATGGAGTGCATGCAGGGCAGATTTACCCCTCAGCTGGAGGCCTTTGTGCAGTGCACGCATCACACAGCTGTACATGGCATCTTTGAGATCTCAGCGATCCCATGTCAAGCACACACTGTTATATTTTATCAACCATATGACATCAGCACATTGGGAAAAAAAAAGTTACAGAATTCCCTAAATAATATGATCCCATTTGGAAATCAAAATGGTAACATATGTTTCAGTCATGGACAGAAAGACCTGTTTGGATAGAGGGAAAACTCCTAATAGTAGTTATTTTGGGGGAATAGAGTTTGCATGCAATAGCACTTTATACTCGATATATTTCTGAATTGTATATATATATATATATATATATATATTTTTTTTTTTTTTTTTTTTTCTTTTTTTGAGACAGGGTCTGGCTCTGTCGCCCAGGCTGGAGTGCAATGGTGCGATCTCGGCTCACAGGAACCTCCGTCACCTAGGTTCAAGCAATTCTCCTGCCTCAGAGTCCTAAGTAGCTGGGATTACAGGCACGCACCACCACACCTGGCTAATTTTTGTATTTTTAGTAGAGACAGGGTTTCACCATGTTGGTCATGCTGGTCTTGAACACCTGACCTTGTGATCCACCTGCCTCGGCCTCCCAACGTGCTGGGATTACAGGTATGAGCCGCTGCACCCAGCTGTGTGTGTTTATGTGTATGAATATATATTTTCACAATGAGCACATATTACTTCAACAAACAGAAAATAATAATAATAAAGCTATTTACATTTTTAAAAAAAACAGCATGAAATAAAAAACTGTAAGTAAAAAGTCAAATTAATTGCTTTGAATTTCTTAGGTTCTTTGGCCCTACATTTTTTTCTCTGCTATGGTTACTGATAAGCAGGGAAATGATCAAAATGCCTCAGGTCAGAGGAGGAGATGCTGCCAATGGTTGGATAATCAGCCCTAGAAAATCTCCCCACTCCAACACAGATGACAGCAACTTCTCAGAGAACCAATCTTGTCTTCACACTAAAAGCTGGACCACTTGCCAGCCTAACAGTGGAATCAATCTCTAATTATAAGAAGCCACAGCTTTTTAAACACACAATTGTGTGTATAAGACTTATTACCACTATGTCAAACCACTGAGTGGGAAAATAAATTCTGACACTGGCAGTTCTAATGTGATAAACACACAGCTGGGAGTCAATTACATTGTTCACAATTTTACAACTCATTTATTTCCTCCATTTTTAGAAATAACTTTACAACTAAGAGCCTTCTTTCATTTGTTCTCAACGTATCATTTTAAAACAAGAAAGGGGCTGGGCACAGTGACTCACGCCTGTAATCCTAGCACGTTGGGATGCTGAGACAGGTGTATCACCTGAGGTCAGGAGTTCGAGACCAGCCTGGCCAACATGGTGAAACCCCTTTTCTCTGAAAAATACAAAAATGAGCCATTCATGGTGGTGTGCACCTGTAATCCCAGCTACCTGGGAGGCTGAAAAAGGAGAATCACTTGAATCCAGGAGGCAGAAGTTGAAGTGAGCCAAAATCATGTCACTGCACTCCAGCCTGGACGACAGAGCGAGACTCCATCTCAAAAATAAATAAATAAAATAAAATAAAATAAAATAAAACAAGAGTGGGAACATTGGATAAAGACAGTAAAGTTGAAAAAAGAAAGTCTGCCAAGTTCATTGGGTACCATGTTACGAGCAGGAAACGCAGCAGGGTGCAGTAGGCAGAGGCCCCTGCCATGGTTGGGAGAAAGGAAACCAAAGGCCATGAAGGCAGAAGCTTTACTACTTCTCTGTGTGGACTTTGGCTCTTTTTAAATGAGCACAAACATGAAAAGAAGAAACATGAATCAGAACAACTTGGTGAACTGCTCATGACCTGTGGGTAATTCCTTCTAGAAACCACACTTTCACTGCCTGTTGTGCGATTTAGTCACCCTTGCTTTGTTCTTCCTTTCATTTCTTTCATTATCTGTCTTGGCCAGAGAAATACACGTGAAGATGCTAATGAGCGTCCCCTTGAAACTTTAAAGACCTTCGTGGGGGTAGCCTTTCGCCATCCAAAGCGCTATTTTCTTAAACAATTTTTTTTTGAGATGGAATCTCACTTTGTCACCCAGGCTGGAGTGCAGAGGCACGATTTTGGCTCACTGCAACCTCCGCCTCCCAGGTTCATGCGATTCTCCTGCCTCAGCCTCCCAAGTAGCTGGGACTATAGGCGCCCGCCATCACTTCCGCCTACTTTTTTGTATTTTCAGTAGAGATGGAGTTTCGCTGCGTTAGCCAGGATGGTCTCGATCTCCCGACCTTGTGATCCGCCCGCCTTGGCCTCCCAAAGTGCTGGGATTACAGGTGGGAGCCACCACATTCAGCCCCCAAGTGCCATTTTCAAATACTGGGTCTGTAGATCCCTCTCAGTTCAGCCTGGAATGAGGGGTTGGGGGAATGCAGCTCCTTCCCTCTTTCGCCAGGCTTTCTCCATTCAGTGGATCCTGGAGCTTCCTTTAATGTCTATTCCAGCCAGACAACAGGACACAGACAAAGGACTACTTGCTCTCAAATAGCTCAAAATTCAGTTGGCAAGAAAGCCAGTAAATAACTATTTTACTACACAATGCTGTGTGCTGTCTTTGTGATAATAACTATCATGGGTATTGTTATTTTGCTTTCAATAAAATCTTAGGCAGTTCAGGTTTTGCTAAGACGTTTTTTTTTTTTTTTTTTAATTTTCTCCTCCTTAAATCAATTCACTTGTATACCTACTCTGAGGCAGAGACTTCTGCTCTGCCTTCCTTGGGGTCCTTATTAAAGGAGTCTCTCTTCTCACCTGGACTCAGGATTTATTTGCTAAGAGTCTCCAGATTCCTCATCCACAGGCACCTGACCTTGATCAGCAGCCACCTGTTCCCATCTTCCTGTTCCCATTTAGAAGTGACTGTGATCAAACACGGAGACCTGCAAAATAGATCAGGGACCATCTACTCCATCCATTTCATCTGCAGGAAATGTGGAAACAGCAGGCCAGAGGCATGAAGTGTGAGCTCAACGTGCATAAACTTCCTTGATATTCAGCCTTCTGCTCGTCCCACCTGCTGTCATCCACAATCTGTCTACTTTTCACGACCCCCAGACCAACCTCCCTCTTGGTGGCACATTTCTATCTCTGGATGCCATTCCCGAGTCTGTCCACCACACTGCTTCCCAGGCCGGGTGTGTGTGTGTCTTGCAGATGTTGTGTTGTGACGTGGGGTGTCCCCTGGTGCTCCCAGCACCCACGAAGTGGGTTTCCTTTATGCCTGAGAAGTGATGACAGCTGAATGCATGTTCTCATCTGTTCAAGGGGAAAAAAGCAGCTTATTGACATCCCAGCTGTCACCACGAAGGTGGACTCTTCTGATAAGTCCCCTTTGGGAAGCTTCTTTAATACTCTACAAACAATGCCAGATCCCTACACTCAACCAGAAATGAAAACTTAAACACAGAGCAAAAAAGATTCCTTTTCTTGAAGAGGGGACCAGCATGACTTAAAGCTTGAAAGCAAGGCAAAGGCCTTCCAACCTCCCTCCAACAAGGCCAGACACTTCTCATGCCAAACCCTGACGTGGGAGGCACATCCTACCAGTGACATTTCAGGCCATCTTCTCTCTAACACCTGTCCACAGGCCTGTGAAAATCATCTGCCATATGGTAAGGAAGGCAGAAAAGGTCCTCTCGAGATCTGACACTGGGCAGTGGCTGCCAAATAGAAAACAATGGAACCTCAACATCTTGATGTTTCAGAAACCTGAAAAATCACTTATGCAGCATCCTTTATCAGCCTTGAAACAGTTTGAGATGTCGGTGAACCTTGGCACCTCCCTTCCCTTGGTCCTCAGTGAGATAAATGTTGACCTCATGCCATGGCGGGCTGGCTGGGTCCCGATGCGGCCCAAGAAGACGCCTGACGGCAGCACACTTCCCTTTTCCTTTGCCAAGAAGTCATCAAGCACATAAAGAGTTTTCTTTCATGAAACCCACTTCATCCTTATCTCTGTTTTCTTTTCGAATGAGTCCCAATTGCAGGATTCAGTAGAGATGTGAGTGTTTTTATTAGAAGACCCGGGTCAGCAGTGTGGAGGTGTGAGTTCCCCAAGTGAGCCACTAGGCCCAATTCTCTGCAACTTAATAACGTGCAATGTAAGGTACCTCTTGATAATTTTGAAAGTAAGATGAATTTAGTAAACCTTGGAGGCAGGGTAAAAACTCTCAAATCAGTCATGTCTATGATGAGTAGGTTACTGTGAGCTCCACAATTCCTGATTCAGGGTAGCCTTATCATCGAGGAAAATGTTTTCTTCCTAGCAGTTCCTGTTTCTTATGGTTTGCTTTTAATAATGTTTGATTATAATAACATTTTGTATTTGTTATTCACAATAATATATCTTCATTATAGGAAATTCAGAAAATGCAAAACACCATTCATAATCCTGCTGTTTAGAAAAGGGATCAAACACGTCTATCTGCAGTTCAGTTTCTCTGACAGTAAAGAGGGAGGTGAAGAATAGTATAATAGTATGAGGATTAAATGAGACTATAATGTAATCTATTATGCTATTATCCTAGACTAATGTAAAGCACTTAGCACATAAGAGTTCAGTAATGTGAACTGCTATTATTGTGAACACCTTGATGTATTTCCATCCAGTCTTTGTGTGTGTGTGTCTACAAACATCAACATTTCATAAACACTGGATCTTTCTTATGGAGAGTTAATTCTTCTGAAAATTCCTACCTATGTCCAATTTCAGCTCGGTTCTGACTAATCATCTGAGGCCTATATTTCATAAACTACAATGGGAAGAAAGACAGTAAAAAATAAGAAAAGTTAAGAAGTGTTACCTCTATGTACAAGGAAATAGTGTTTATTTCTACTACTTGGACATGAACTTACAGATGTTTTTCTAGAGGCAGCAATGCATTTCCCTCAAATTATATACATGCTGACCTAGTCTCCCATCTTATAATCTGCACAGGCTTTACAAGATAGAGATGGGGTCTCAGGCTTTACAAGATAGAGATGGGGTCTCACTCTGTTGCCCAAGCTGGAGTGTGGCGGCACAATTACAGCCCACTGTAGCCTCGAACTCCTGGGCCCAAGAGATCCTCCTATCTCAGCCTCCTGAGTAGCTGGGACCACAAGCAGGAGTCTTCTTTGACTCTGGTGCCAAAGGATGCTTTGTAGAAGGGTCTGGCCTGTGTCCCATGGTTTCAGTCACATTGTTGGGACTTGATACACGTAATTGGTGCCAACACGAGGTAGGCCCTGGGAATGTAGATGGGAAGAACCCATTTTCTCTTCTCTGGAAGCACCCATGGAGTTATACTGAGAAAGCAAATGGGTAGGCTGCCTCACAGTGCACTGTGAAAAGCTCTCTAGAGCAGCTGCTTTTTGGACAGCGTGGCCCCAGGAGAGGGATCATCATGGAGGCTGCCTGGAAATCAGAGAAGTCTTGCAAAAGAGTAGAGTTGAGCAGTGTCTCAAAGGAGCAGGAAGAGTTTCTCAGGCAGACAAAGGGAAGAGAGAAAGCCAGAAGTGTGGATTCAGGACTCAACTTGCCTGGTTCAAATCCCAGCCCTGTTACGTGGTAGCTCTGTAACATTGGGCAATTTCTTAACTGTTTTTTGCCTGTTTTGTTTTTGTTCTAAATAAGATTTGAAAACCCAGCTTTATTAAGATACAATCCGCACATCATACAGTTTATGTATTTAAAGTGCACATTTCGAGAGATCCAAGATGGCCGATTAACAACAGCTCAGGATTGCAGCTCCCAGTGAAAGCACAGAGAGCGAGTGGACGCCGCACTTTCAGACGAATTTTTGTTGCCCACAGACCGGGAGATTCCCAGCAGAGGAGCCACACGGGTCACCAGCGTGACTTTTTCAGCCGGCACGGCTGTTTTGCTGGCGCCCCAGCATGGTGCTTCTCAGTGCTGAGTATACGGGATGGGGTGCCCTTTGAGTCAGGCTCGGCTGGTCCCATCACCACAAAGAGAACAGCAATTGGAAATGCTGAGGACTGAGCGTTTCACAGCAAGCACAGCCAGACCGGGAAGGTCCAGCTCTGTGGGGAAGGGGCGTCCGCCAAAGGAAAACTAAGAAACAGAAAAAAACTTCATCACTGGGCGGAGAGAGATCCAAAATGGCCGATTAACAACAGCTCAGGATTGTAGCTCCCAGTGAAAGCACAGAGAGCGTGTGGACACCGCAATTTCAGATGAATTTCTGTTGCCCACAAATTGGGAGCTACCCAACAGAGGAGCGCCAGTGCGACTCTTTTGGCCGGTACAGCTGTTTTGCCGGCGCCCCAGCACGGCGCGGCACTTCTCAGTGCGGAGTATACGCGACTGGGTGCCCTTTGAGTCGGGCTCAGCTGGTCCCATCCCCACAAGGAGAACAGCAATTGGAAACGCTGAGGACTGAGAGTTTCACAGTAAGCACAGCTGAACCTGGGAAAGCCTAGCTCTGCGGGGAAAGGGCGTCTGCCGAAGGAAAACTAAGAAACAGAAAAAACTTCATCACCAACAAGCCGGACGTCCACTCAGACCCAAT
>CAUYLG010045086.1:0-64259 GCA_963573385.1 Cacajao melanocephalus | reverse complement strand
CTGGGCAGTAGAACAAGAATTCTGTTCTCTCTCCCTCTTTTTCTTCCTCTTTCTTTCTCTCGTACATTCTTTTTTTTTCTTTCTTTCACTCTCACTTTCTTTCCTCTCTTTTCCTTTCTTTCAAAAAATAAAAAAAAAAATAAAAAAAAATAAAAAAAAAAAGAAGAACTATTGATAGCAGTGTTCACAGTATTAGACATTTTGGAGGGGAAAATGAGAATTCAGGAAGTCCCACCTTATAGGTGAGTTTTGTTCCAAAGTGAACTTGTAAGTCTCTTATTTGGACTTAAAAACATAGTTCCCATAGAAACAGTGCTAAGAAAAGTCCTAAGCTTCCTGGTTAACCCACAAAGGCCTATTTAACTGTCAGTGTACCAGAAACTGCTGAGTGGTGGCTTTAAAACATGGTGGAACATTCTTTCTGCTTCTCTCGTTGAGAAGTGGAGTCTGTGTCTCCTCCCTTTGAGTCCAGTGGGCTTGTGGCTGCTTTAGTCACTAGAAGATGGCAAAAGTGACATATGTGACTTCAGAGGCTGACTCACAAAAGGCCATGTGGCTTCTGCCATGTTTGTGAAACACTCATTCTTGGAAGCCTGAGCCACCATGCTGAAGAGTCCATATGAAGAGGCCCTGGGATCACAAGGTGGTGGGGGACAGAGAGGAGGGAGAAGTATGCCCTGTGAGTCCCTGTGAGTCCACAGTCATTCAAATCATTCCTCACCGTTGGAGTCTTCTCAGCTGAGGCCCTAGACAACACGGTGCAGAGTCTGGCCACACATGCTATGCCCTGTCTGAATTCCTGATCCATGGCATCTGTGAGCTTAATACAATGGCAAATTTTTTTTTACCACTATATTTTCGAGTAGTTTCTTATGTAGCAGTAGCTATCCAAAGCACTATGCTCTTGTAATGAAGACTCTGGCTACACTAACAGTGGCTAACAGTGGTGAGATCCGGCTGTGTGCTGGGCACTGCGCCAAGTGCATTTTGTGGCTGAACTCAGTCACTCCCCCAAAGCACCCTATGAGAGATGCTAGTAGAAAGTAATCATTATCCTTAAATACAAATACCACCAACCGTAACTTTAAATGGAGAAAGTTTCTTATAGCTCAATACTGGGGCTTGAAGAGAAACAGATATTAATTAGCTAGGTCTGAGGAGGTACATGGAAACTTTGCAGTGATTATGGATGGCACTTCGAGACAATTTCAAGGGTTGTTAGAGATTGATGACATTGACTCTTTATCTGATTTCACTTCAAAACTAATAGCCTTTCTTTTCCTTGGTTCAGTTGTGTCTGTTGCAGAATTTCATGTGGCATCACGTGGTTTTTGGCTCAAAAATGAAATGAAGAAAAAGAAAAAGAGATTTTTTTTTCCCCATGTGATTACCAGACCAGATTTGGAAGAGAGAAAGGTAGAAGGATAGGGGTAAAAAAAAATGAGACAGATGTAGCCTGAGATTCATCAACTGAGCAGTCAAAGTTGAAAAAAGGTAGCAAAAAGCCTGCGATCTCCTTGGGTTGGTGATGGGATTGCAGGAAAGATATATTTACATGGAGAGAATGCTTCTTTTGGAGTGGGCTGAGTCATTGGCTTTGATTCCTTACCCCTCCCTGCATTCACATCCTGGCCGTGGTTTCATCACAGGGGGAGTGTATGTTTCCATCACTTGACTTTGACCTTGGCCATGTGACTTGCTTGGCCAATGGAAAGGAGAAGAAGAGATGATGTTCTGGCTCAGAGCCCAGGCCTTAAGAGGCTTCATGAGTTTCTGCCTGTCCTCATGGGTCTTTGCCATCGCTCTAGCTTGCACTGGTCCCAGGATGAGGATGAAAGACTTGTGGAACCAAGCCTCCCAGCCAACCCACAGCCTTGTGAGTAAGAAATAAATGTTCATTGTTGGATGTTGCTGTGATTTTGAGACTGTTACATAGCAATAGTTGACCGATACACAAGTAATCCTGCTTATTTACTATCTGGAGCAAATGTAAGTTACTGGAGTGGGGGGCATTGAATAGATGGGGAAGTAATTATCCAGTTGATGGCTTTGTACTGTGTGAACCTAACTGGACTGAATTATGTTTCCCAGAATTCTTTTCCTTTTTCTTTCTGGTTGGGGTTGGCCAGAAGTGAAATTTGTGTGCAATCTGTGGGTGGATGTGAAGCAGCAGCCATTCATACACTCTCACAGTTGGGAGGAGGGCTGGCAGGCTCTGTCACAACTCACACGTGTTGTCACTGATCTGCAGACTCACCTTGCTGGTGTGGGCGGCAGCAGGGCCCACAGCCCCTCTAGTGCCTGCCAGACCTCCTCCCTTGGCTTCTCGGAGTCCTGGGGCTGGCGTGTGTGTGGCTAGATGGTGGATGGCACTGACCTAGCCTGAAGGTCACCCATGCCTTCGAGGTTGGAGGTATTGAGAGATAGATCCAGGTCCCGGTTTGTCCTCGAAGGCTCAGTTTGTCCTTGGTTGCCTGCATTTCACGTCCATCTTCCCTTCCTGAGTGGTGCCCATGCTGCCTTGAGAGCCATCACCAGGCACAGAAGCAGCAGCTTTCCCTAGACTGCTGAAGCAGCTCCCTCACTGTGGCAGGGCTGATGCCTATGATAACTCCCCACTCTTTAGAGCACTTTGAGTGGTTCTGCTTCCCTGGTCAAACTCCAGCTGATACAACCAGTTAGGCAACTGAACACAGAAAACATTTGCAAGCCTGGTGTCCCTAACCACCAAGGTGCCACATCCCTGCCTTTAAGGAAGTTTTACTGAGGGGAAAAGACAGAGCCTGATGTAAGGTGTTAGGTCCCTTGAGCCATATTCCATAGCCCTGGCAGTGGTCTAGCCCCAGCCCTCCACCCTGAGGACTGCAGAAGACAGGCAGGTGGAGGGAAATTACCGCTCAGAGCGGGGAGAAATTGGAGATGGATTTTGCCTCTAGCACAATTGGTCTTTCTAGACTTCTAGGCAGTGTTATTCCAAAGACAAGAGAAGGCCAGGGAGAGGAATGCGGGAAGGGGAGAGAAATGTGGGAAGGGGAGAGAAATGTGGTCACTCCCTCTCACCTGGAACCTACATG
Organism: Cacajao melanocephalus; assembly: GCA_963573385.1. Lineage (NCBI taxonomy): Eukaryota > Metazoa > Chordata > Mammalia > Primates > Pitheciidae > Cacajao > Cacajao melanocephalus. Next base: position 61,185 of record CAUYLG010045086.1, on the reverse strand, counting down.
TAAAACTTGTTTGATCCTTCCCATCTTCCTGTGGACTAAGAGCTTCTGCCCCACAGCTCGTGCCAGGGCCAGGCTGTGAACCAGGCAGCCAACAAACACCACTGATCTTGGCCTTCCCTCTCAGGGGGCTTCTCTTCTGTTTGTTACACTGTCAGTGTTCATGCTGCCTGCCTTTCAAATAGATGCACGTTCAGCCACAGCTAATTTGGAATTTGTTTCTCCAAAAGCATTTAGAATTGTTTTTGCCTAATTGATCAGATTTAAATCCTGGGGCTAATTAATACCAAGGCATGAGAAAGAAAGGAGAAAGTCAGTGAAAATGCTGAGTAGAAATGAACTGGAATAAACTTGTCTTCAGCCTGGCCCTTTTGCAGTCCACGTGTGTTAACGAGATCATACCTGATGCCATGCTTACTTCAGACACTGCCTCCTGCCCAGGTGGGCAAGGGACAGGAAGAAAAAAAGTGATGTGTGTGTACGTGGACACGTGTATGGTATAAGTGTGTTGTGTTTGTTTTGTGGGTTGCATGTGTCCTGTGTGTTGTGTATGTTATGTTTGTATTTTGTATATGTCACATTTGTGTGCATTGTGTATGTCATGTATATTACCTGTATTGTATGTGTGTTATGTTGATGGGATTTGGGTGTTGTATGCATTCCAGATTTGCATTGTGTGTATTGTATGTTGTGTGCATGTTGCCTATGGGCATTGTATTTATGTATTTTTTGTGTTGTATGTGTATGTTGTATGAATGAAAGATTTCTTCTGTCATTCCCCAGAGCTCTAGGGGCTTGAAATGAGCTTTGAAATATAAGACTCATTGGATTTGGCTTGGAATTTGTCATCTTCATTGAAATCAGTGTGGTGTTCCCATACACTTCAGCCTGAAATGGAAAGGGGTGGGGATGAGTGCTGGGCTGGATGTGAAATGGGAACATTTTGGGGTGGGTTCTCCAAATGCTATGGTCTGAATGCTTATTCTCCCTAAAATTTGTATGTTGAAACCCAACTACCAAGGTCAATGGGATTAGGAGCTGAGGCCTTTGAGATGTCAGTAGATCATGAGAGTGGAGCCCTCATGAAGGGATTAGTGCCCTTAGAGACCTCAGGGAGGTCCTGTGTCCTTTTCCTTGATATGAGGACACAGCAAGAAGGCACCGTCTATGAATCAGGGAGCGGGCCTTCATCAGATACCAAATATGCCTGTGCCTTGATCTCAGACTTTCCAGACTCCAGAATGGTGAGAAATACATTTCTGTTGTTCATAAACCACCCAGTATATTGCCTTTTGTTAGAGTAACCTGGTTCGACTCACACACAAAAGAAAGTCTCTTTCAGCTGGAATTGTCTGTATTGGGAAGTGAAAGTTTGAAGCTCCAAAGAGAGGTGGTGAGAAGTGGTTTAGAAGTAATGCCCCGGGGCTGGGCAGTGTTAATGCAAGGACGCAGTAATGGGATGGAGCACAGTGGTGAAGAAAAATAATGGGGCCCTAGTCCTGGTACCCATATTGCAGGCTTGGCCCAGCCCTTCACTAAGGGTGAGGGCCTCTTTCCTTGGATCCCACAGGGAAAGGCTCTTTTACAAGCCTGGGCCTGGGATTACAGTGACAGTTCTCTGTGCTGGGCAGTAGGATGAGCTGTGGGCAGGAGGAGTCAGGAGTCAGCTTGTAGACCCAGCTTTGGCATTGAACAGCAGTGTGATCTTGGTCATATTCCTTGTCCTTTCCAGGCTTTAGTCTCTGTCTTAGCTTGGGTTTCTCCAGAAGACACCTAGAAATAAGAATTCAAATGCAAACGATTTATTTGGGAAGTAACCTCAGGATGGCAGGGAAGAGAAGGAAATTAATAAAGGAGGAATTGTCAAACTAGTTACTACTGTGAGAAACTGGGGCACAGTCCTGCTGGGGATCTTTGGAAGATAGTGTAGAACATGCCACAGTGACATTCTGATGAAGGGGTGAGGGAGCTGGGATATTTATACACCAACACCTGTCAGTCACGGTTTGTAGGCTGCTCCTGGGGCAGCAGCAGACATTAATTCCTAGCATTTCTGGCCTGCTGCAAGTATGGGCAGGGCAGGTGCCAGGGGCCAGAGAAAGCCCCCAGGCAGAGATGAGTCCTGGCACTGGGAACTCAGGCTGATCTCCACTAGAACAGGAAAGCAGAATGGAAGGGTGGAGCATTGATGGTCACTATATTTTTCTTTTCTGTAAAATACGGAGCTTGAATCATATTATCTTTAATGTTTCTTTCTATCGTAATATTCAGTGACCTATGCAAGAATAATTCTTTATTCCTTCTTTCCCTTATTGATTTAGTAAATATGTGCCAGACACTGTTTTTTTTTTTTTTTTTTTTTGAAACAAAGTCTCGCTGTGTCACTCAGGCTGGAGTGTGGTGGTGTGATCATGGTTCACTGCAGCCTCAAATTCATGGACTCAAGTGATCCTCTTACCTGGGCCTCCCAAAGTGCTGAGATTACAGGCATGAGCCAGTGTGTCTGGCCTAGACTCTGGTCTTGATGCTACGGATACATAGGGGAGCATGCAGACAGGTGGAGGACAAGCTTGATACAAGCCTGTGCCACAGAGGAAGTTAGAAGCTAGGTTGGGGTCATGACAAACAGGGAGGTGGAATTGACTCTGGCTGCAGCAGTCAAGGGTGAGGCAGGAACCATTGATGGAGGAGCAGGGATTTGTCAGGGGGACATCAGGGAGAAAGGCATTTGAGGAAGCAGGAATAGTATTGCAGTGGCAGGGAGATGGCATAGTTGGGAAGCTAAAGTAAATAAAGAGATGGCGTGTTTGATTGAGGTGGCCAGAATATTGAGAGCAAGCTAGAAAATGTTAAGAACGAGGTTGCATAAGTACACAGGGCATGGAGGACATTGGGGCCAATGTCAAGGATCTCTGTTGTTTGTTTTTTATTTTATTTTATTTTGAGATGGAGTCTTGCTCTGTCGCCTAGGCTAGAGTGCAGTGGCGCAATCTCAACTCACTGCAACCTCCACCTCCTGGGTTCAAGTGATTCTTCTGCCTCAGCCTTCCAAATAGCTGGGATTACAGGTGCCTGCCACCATGCCCAGTTAAATTTTGTATTTTTAGTAGAGACGGGATTTCACCATGTTTGTCAGGCTGGTCTCAAATTCCTGACTTCGTGATTCACCCACCTTGGCCTCCCAAAGTGCTGGGATTACAGGGGTGAGCCACCGCTTCCGGCCTTTTGTTTGTTTTTAGAGGCAAGGTTTTGCTATGTTGTCCAGGTTGGTCTTGAAATCCTGGCCTCAAGCAATCCCCCAGCCTTGGCCTCCCAAAGTGTTAGGATTATAGGCATAAACCACTGTGCCTGGACAAAAATTCCTGTTTCTTGGAGGTGCTGAGGAGCTCTTAAAAATGTTTGCACTAGGGAGAGACAGGGTTGGGTTTGCCTTTCAGAAAGATCACTCTGATCACAGTGGGAGGGAGTAAAATCAGAGGTGGGGTGATCAGTAGGTAAATGTATTGGTCAGCTGACATAACAGAATACCACAGGTGGTTTGAACAAACGTTTATTCTCTCACAGTTCTGGAGGCTGGAAGTCCAAGTTGAAAGTGCTGGCAGGGCTGGTTTCTGGTGAGGCCTGTCTTCCTGGCTTGTAGACAGCTGCTTCCTTGCTGTGTCCTCATAAGACTATGTGCCTGTGGGGGGAGAGAGAGTGAGCTTTAGCATCTCTTCCTATTCTTATAAGTAAACCAATCCTATTGGATTAGGGCCCCACCCTTATGATCTCGGTTAACCTTAATTGTCTCTTTAAAGGCCCCATCTCCAAACGTAGTCACTTTGGGGCTCAGGGCTTCAGCATATGACTTTTAGGGGACAGAGGGGACACAATTCAGTCCATAACAGTAAGTTATTGTTTCCAGGAGAGAGACAATGAGGGACTGAGCTTCAGCAGTGGGTGAGAATGAGAAGGCAGGAGCAGTGATAGCAGATGCCCAAGAGTTAGGTAGGAGACAGAGAATGAGAGGGATGAGGGTGAGGAGCAGGCAGAGCTTGAGGCTTTTCTACAGATGCCATTGGTGCTCCAACCCATACCCTTGTGGCCTATGTCTGAGTTCACCTGCAGCTCTGCTCCCTATGTACGCTGACAGCTTCCCACCTGGGCTACCTACACCTCCCTGGTGCTCTGTCTGAGAGGTTTCTCTGACACTGTGGGAGCTGCCTAGCCGAGGCAATGGTCAGTCCCAAAGTTTCAGGGATTTAATGCTCCCCAGAGCAATTTTCAACCCATGAGGGATACTGAGTAAAAACCCCACCTTCCCCATCCTTTGACTGGGAAATTCTTTTTTTTTCCTTTAGATAGGGAGGGTCTCACTCTCTCACCTAGGCTGGAGTGCAGTGGCTACTCATTGCAGACTCTACCTCCCAGGCTCAAGTGATCCTCCCACCTCACCCTCTGGAGCAGCTGAGACCACAAGCATGCACCACCATGCCTGGCTAATTAAAAAACAATTTTTTTTTTTTTTGTAGAGACAGGGTCTCACTATGTTGCCCCAGCTGGTTTCAAACTCCTGGCCTCAAGTGATCCTCCTGCCTTGGCCTCCCAAAGTTGGTGGGATTACAGGTGTGAGCCACTGTACCTGGCCTGGTGGGAAATTCTGAGGCATGCTCTACATACTTCTTCAGAGGTTCTCCAGCAAGATAGAGGCTCAGTTGCCCACACATTCTCCAGGCTAGCCTCTTTTCCTAGTCTCACTCCCCAACCCCTCCTCTGAGGTCACCTCCCAAATGAACTACCTGCACCCAAGTCCTTGTTTCAGGATCTGCTTTGGGAGAAAGTCAAACTGCCACAGTTTGTGACTGGGCAGTGGGAATCCTGGAGTCCAGGCACCCTGTAGTGGGATGGGGCTTGGGAGGAGACGTGCCGAGTTGAGATAAGGTCATGCTGAGACTGACATTTGGCCTGTGGGCTGCCTGTGGAGCCTGCCAGTCGGCAGTTGGCATATGCCACCAGAACCTGGAATGACATCTAGGCTGTCCTCTTCCCCTGCTCCTGGATGGCCAATAACAGAAGCTTGGTTTTCCTAAAAGCCACTCCCATAGGGTGACTGTGCATACAGTTGACTTTCTGAGGTTTGAGCTCGTGCTGATTAGGGTGGAGAGTTACATCAGAGTCACATAAGCAAGATAACTTGACAGAACAAGGATGGCTGACCATACGTGTTCTCCCTTCACCATGCCACTGTGCATTCCTCACCAGCCACCTTCCTTGGTGGGTGCCTGTTGACTGCTTCCTCTCCCACCAGCCCACCTCTCCTCTCCACTCTTCCTGTTCATTCCTTATGCATAGGCATTTTATTGTCCTCATTTAGTGGTCGCCCTCTAAAGCATACCTTTAGAGCCTCCCTTGCCCATTCAAGGTATTTTCCTAAACAAAGACTATTTCCTCCCTAAAATGAACTCCATTACCAGCTGCTCAGATAATCATCTCACCCTGCTACACTGCTATTTAAGGAGGAGGGAAGAGGCAAAGCTGCACATCAGGGAATTCACACGGCAGCTACTTGGCAGTTCCAGAGTGCCATCACATACATCATCTCACCTGATTCTTCCTTCATCCAAGTGAGGGAGGTCAGAGAGGAAAAGGGGTAAAGGATTGCTTGAGGTGGGGCTCCCAGGGGAGACCGGTGAGGGGGTCAGGGAAGCAGGGCAGGGATGTCTAGGGAACCAGGCAAGGCGCAATCTGGGGCCAAGTCTCAGCGTTAACCTGATCCTGCAGGGCAGCACTGGAGCGTGAGTTATACCTCTGAGTTTAGCCCAACTTGAGGCAGGGAAGCTGGATTTTATGCTCCCATACCATTTGCTCTTTGACTAAAAGTGTCTCCCTGAGGGAGCATAAACTCCCAGGCACTTCCAGCTCTGCACAAACCGGGTAAAGCGGCTCTAGAAGCCCAAGGCCAGCTGGCTAAAGAGAATCACAGGTGTGGGCTGTTAGAACTAAAAGCACACAGAAGATGGGGGAGGACACACAGATGTCAGCAAAGGGATCTGAGGGGATCAGAGCCAAGCATGGGCAGTGTCTTCTGCCCTGGCAGACTCATGGTATCCTGAGTATTAATTTTCCATTGCTGCTTAACAAATTGCCACCAACTTAGATGCTTAAAACGCCTCCAATTTATTATCTCACAGTTCTGTAGATCTGAAGTCCTGGCATGATGTCACTGGATTTTCTGCTCAAGGTCTCATTGGGTTGACATCAAGGTGTTGGCTGGGGCTGTGGTTCTCATCTGAGGCTTGGGGTCCTCTTCCAAGCTCACTGGTTGTTGGCAGAATTCAGTTCCTTGGGGTTCTAGGGCTGGGGCTCTATTTTCTGGAAAGCTATTGACTGGGGACTGCTCTCAGCTTCCAGAGGCCACTCTTTCCTTGCCATGTGGCCCCCATAGGCAGCACACAGGGTTGTCTGCTTTCCTCTAGGCCTCCTGGAGCATGTCACTCTGCATCCCTCTTCTGCCACTAGCCAGAGAAAGCTCTCGGCTTTTACAGGGCTCACATAATAAGGTCAAGCGCACCCACAATGATCTCACTTTTGCCATACAATGTAACATGATTATGGGAGTGATATTTCATCATATTCACAGGTTCTCAGAGGAGAGGGGATTATACAAGGGAAAGAGTCACTGGGAGTGGGGGGGGTCATCTGAAAATTCTGCCTACGAGACCCCTCATTCTTGCAGGTGTTTCTGAAGCTAATCTAGTAAGGCCGGTTGCATGATAGTAGCTGTTTCAGACCCAGGTGTTGGTAGATTCATGGAGACTGGAAAATTCCTGGACCTTGTCCTGGTCTGCCAGTAGCAGTGGTTATATCACTGGATAGTCAGCTGACAATTGGCAGATGGTCCTTGGCGTCTGTCTTGTTTCCTGTGAAAATCATTCATGTGAGACTGGCAGAGGATCCCAGGGAGATACATTCATTCAGCATTAGCCACATCTCTTACTCTTCCTGGTGGTGCTTGAGGTCTGCTGGTTTGAGCAGCATGATTCCGCCACTGTGGCCTCTACATTCTGATCTTCGACTCCCACTGTTGCCACCACTAACTGTAGCTATATTAGGATACCTCTGTACCCCCTCTTAAGTGTCAGGAATCCAGTGATATTCAGCACTCCCCCCACATTGCAATTGTATTTGGGATAGATAGGTTTGAACGTCCAGCCTGTATTAATGTAACAGTAGCTGCTGCAACAAATAAACCTTCAGGACTGGCATGGTGGCTCATGCCTGTAATCCCAGCACTTTGGGAGGCTGAGGTAGGAGGATCACTTGAGGTCAAGAGTTCAAGACCAGCCTGACCAACAAGGAGAAACCCCATCTCTACTAAAAATACAAAATTAGCTGGGCATGGTGGCACATGCTTATAATCCCAGCTACTTGGGAGGCTGAGATAGGAGGATCACTTGAACCCGGGAGGTGGAGGTTGCAGTGAGCCGAGATCGCGCCACTGCGCTCCAGTCTGGACAACAAGAGTGAAACTCTGTCTAAAAAACAAAAACAAACAAACAAAAAACAAAAAGACCCTTCAAATTTCAGTGTCTTAACACAACCAAATTTTATTTCTATTTCATAGAAAAGTCTGATGCAGATCTTTCTGGTGGTATATGGCTGTCTTCTATGTGGTGATTCAGGAACCTGGGGTTCTCTCTTATGGCTCTGCCATCAGCTAGCGACAGTGGTTCTCAAACTTTAGTGAGCAATGGAATCCCCTGGAGGGCTTGTTAAAACAGATTGTTGGGACCTGCCCCTAGAATGTTTGATTTAGTAAATCTGGAGTGAGATATAAGAATGTGCATTTCTAATGAATTACCAGATGTTGCAGACACTGCTGGTCCAAGGACCACACTGAGAACCACTGCCCTAGGGCTTGAATGTCCTCAGTTTCCAGTCTAAAAAGAAAGAGAGAACAGAGATGAGGCAAGCAGGTGTACTTCTTAAATGCCCTAGTCTGGGAGGAATAAACATTATTTTCTCGCTCATTCAATAGATGAGAGAACTAGTCGGATGGCTGGGAAATGTAGTCTCTGGTCATACAACTGTATATCAATGACAACTCTATATATGCAAAGTGGGGGACACAAATTTTGGTGGAAAAGCTAGCTCTCTGTATTACCTTCCAGGTTAGGGTTGTTGTGAATTGATTGTTTTGTGGCCTAAAAGTCTCAAGTGGACACGGTCAAGGTTCAAGGCTCAAGGAGAGAAGAATTTATTTTGTGCCAGGGGCCTCCATGACACAGCTATTTCCATATGACATGGTCTGATGATGAGCTGCCAGACCCAGCCCAATCCTACGGGGGTCCCACATTTCAGCTCCAAGTTTTGAAGGACACACTGCTTTTCATTTTAGTGGAAGGTCCACCTGATTTTAGGACATCATCCCAAACCAATGGCTAGACCAAACCCATCAGTCAGACCTCAAAGATGCATCAATGTTGGTGCCCACCTCCATCTACCTAGATCACCAGAGCTGATGGGCCTTGTACCTTCCTGCTGCCATGTTCTGTAACAGTGATGTTGTTCCCAAAGTCTGGGACACATGCTTTCACTCACCCTCAGGCTCCCATTCTGCTCAAGACACTTGCAGCACCTGGCTGAGCTCCAGGAGACCGTACATCTGTGTCTAGATCCAGCACATTCCCAACCCACTGTTGGTAAGATAAAACATTTGAATTTTCTCATAGGAGTAATGGATTTCAACTCAGCTTCCCCCCTCCACCCCTGGCCTGGCCTGTTTCCTTGTTGACAAATGGCATTCATCACTCAACTGGGTGGTCACCGCTTAGAGTACAGTCTGGAGATGACCAGTCATCATGGAAAGGTTGTCAATTTCCTGTGTCTGAGAGGGATTAATCACCTAGGAATGAAAGAAAGGCATGTTTTTAGTTCTTGAGTGGGGAAAATATTAAAAACATATAAAAACAGCAATGCCAGGAGAACAATAAGGACCACTTCTAAAAGAAATCCACAATGTAAAAGGTTCTATCCAGGCTTAGAATTCATGGCACATAATGTCAGATAATGGTAAGATAGTTCTTCATTATTTCATTGAACGCACAGTTATTCAACTCTACTGTGTACGCTGAGTCATAAGGCTCCCTGGAAAACTACAATTGTTAGGTTTACAGAGCCACAGAAACAAAGTGGAAGGGCAATTATTAATAATGATGATCTGGCTTGCTTCCAGATTACAAAGTGATCCAACTGAAAGGTTAGTTGCAAATTTTGTCATTTGGTCATGAAAATGACTCCAGTTAGAGTCCTGCTCCTGGCATTAGAAAGTCTGGCTTTTGATCTCAGCTCTGTCGCTCAGTGGTTGGGTGACCCTGGGAAGTTCAGCTTTCTTCACTGTCCCTTAGACTCCTCATTTTGGAGATTTCTAAGGCTCCTTTCAGCTCTGAAAGCCTCTGGATCAGGTTTATTCCAACTAGAAACTTACCTCTGACCTTGCCTTTCCTTCTTATATCATCCCAGCAACAAACATGCCGATAAAGCCACGATCAACTTTATGGCTGAAACAAGGCACCTTTATTGGGTATAGAGGTTTTGTGAAGGCAATTCAAGTTAACGAGACTGCTCCCCAAATGCCCAAAAGCATATAAAAAGGGGAATTTTGTTAATGTTAAGAAAATGAAATAAGTGGTGACCAGTGAAATAAAGGAACTCATAATTGAAGTAGTACCCTCTTAGTCATTGTGAATGATGCCAAAGTGGCATACTTATGTAGTTAAAAGAAAAGAACTCAAAAGTGGATTAAATAATACTTGAAGAATCTATTTTGTGAAGGGTACTTTATAGACATTATCTTGTGTATTCAAACCTCAACTCTTTTGTGATGGTTAATTTTTGGTGTTAAGCTAATTGATTTCAAGGATACTTAGATAACTGGTAAGGCATTATTTTTGGGTGTTTCTGTGAGAGTGTTTCTGGAGGAGATGGGCATGTGAATGGTGAACTGAGTGGGGAAGATTTGCTCTCAACGTGGGCAGGCACCATCCAATCAGCTGGGGATCCAGATGGAAAAAAAAGACAGAGGAAAGGTGAATTTGTCCTGTCTGTCTCCTGGAATTGGAAACACCATTCTTCTTTTACCCTTGGACATCAGAACCCCAGGTTCTCTGACCTTTGGACCCCAGGGTTCACATTGCTGGCCTCCTCTATTCAGGCCTTGGGCCTTGGGCTGAGAGTTATACCATCAGCTTCTCTAGTTCTGAGGCCTTTGGACTTGGACTGAGCCATATTACTGGCCTCCCTGGTTCTCCAGCTTGCAGATGGCCTATCATGGGATTTTGCTTTCTCCATAACTGTGAGAGCCAATTCCCCTAATAAATATCTTCCTATCTGAATATCTATCTATCTAATCTATCTATCTATCGATCTATCTATCTATCTATCTATCTATCTATCTATCTAATCTATCATCTCTCTCTCTCTCTCTCTCTCTCTCTCTCTATCTCTATCCATCTTCCTGTCTACGTATCTATCTGTCTATCTAGCTATCCTTTTGGGTCTGTCTTTCTGGAGAACCCTGACTAATATACCGTTAAAATAGTATCATCATCCCCAGTTTACAGATGAAGAAATTGAGGCTCAGATAGAATTAATTGCCTATGAACATCCAGCTGGAAAGTAAAATAGAGCCATGTCTTCCTGATTCCAGAGCCCATATATATTTTTTCTCATACTCAGCATTACCTCTCTGGTTAATGACTTAATAGTACTACTAAAATATAAAGGCAAGAGTATTTTTAGGTAAAGACCAACAGAAGAGATACTAAGACAGAGTCTTAATTATGAAGGAACAATTCCATTCAGCAGGCCAAATATTCTGCCAGGAGTTTTACTACCCCAAGTAGTGAAACTTAGGGCAGTGGCTAGCCCTTATGATTGCTGTATTTAAAAATATGTGCACGAATGTAAACCAGTATGTTTATCTTTCAGAGATGCTTAAGTAAAGAATATCAATATCACTGCCAGAAATCTCAGAAACTGGTGGATTTCATATTTGCTTATATAAATACATTTTTGCTTCTAGTTCTGGAAATATTGTGATCAAGATAACCTGAAAACCCATTTTCCTCAGTTATCTAGAAATAAACAAATATTTATTTGAATGAATAGATGAGCACACAGGAAATTGACAGGGATGTGAATGGAAAAGGTACTGAAAACTAGGGCAGTGAGCTTGTGAATGATTATGTGACTGCCTTAGGGTGGGGACAAATAGGGAGAGACATTGGTTCAGTACTCTAGGCCCTTGGATCATTTAATGCCCACTTGAGGTCCTGGGAGGGGTGGGCGGCGTGACAAGGAGTTGATGCTTTGAATCCCTGTAAGGCAAAAGTTGGACATGTGATACATACATTCTATAAAAGTGGAATCCTCTGTGTGAGGGTGGATTAGAAAAAAGTCCACCCATTAACCCAGAAGGGTTTGTCTGTTGTGGTCTAGGCTACAAGTGGAAAAAAAAATAAATGTCTCCTGAGAAAGTTTTGACCTATATCTTAAGAGGGTTTGGAATTAAATATATATTCCTTATGTGGTCCTGGAGCCCCAAGCTCAGAAATTATTATAAAAATGATAGTGAAACCCCAGACAGCTTGGCAAACACACAAAAAAAACTTCACAGAAGGACACCCCATTAATCAGGCCTCGTAAAATTCCTACATATAAAGCTGTGTTTATGATGAGCTCACAATTCAAAAATACAGAATAGTTGAAGAAAGAATTCACTACGAGCAAGAGACAGCAGGATTAGACACTCACTTGTCTGTACAAGCAAAAAACAAAACAACAAAAAACTAGCCTGGCATGGCGGCCTGTGCCTGTAGTCCCAGCTACTTAGGAGACTGAGGTGGCAGGATTGGTTGAGCCCAAGAGTTTGAGGCTACAGTAAGGAGTACTCTTGCCACTGCACTCCAACCTGGGTGACAGAGTGAGACTCTGTTGCTAAAAGATATATAAATAAGCAAAAAGGTAACAGATGTCCTTCTACCAAGTACATTCATATCAGTCTAGAGCAAAATTCTAGGGGTATCAACACAGTAGCAGGGTGGGTAGAAAAGAGAAGGATGTTAGAGCATGCTATAGTACTTTTCTTGTTCTAAGGAAAATGTATCTCTTTCAGTTGTTATATCCACATAAAAATTACTCTAAAATTTAGCAGCTTAAAATAACCACAATCATTTTATTACCTCTTATAATTTCTGTGGGTCAGGAATTCTGGAAGGGCTTAGCTGAGTGGTTCTGGCTTGGAGTCTCTCATGTGGTTACAATTAGACTGTGGCTGAAGCAATGTGGGAGATGCACATTGCGATGCCCAACCAGCGTCCCCATTGCTACAGCTTCCTGTTGTTGTTGAGCTGAAACAACAGGGGACTGTAGCAACTGAGAGCTGGTTGGGCATTTTTCTCTCTTCCCATGGTCTCAGGGCCTCTCCAGGTGGCCTTTCTACGTGGGCTATTTGGGCTTATAGCATGGCAGCCTCAGGATAGTTGGACTTTAAAAATGGTGGTTCAGGGCTCCAGCCACCAGTTCTCCAACAAGCAAAGTAGAAGTTGCATCACCTTTTTGGACCTAGCCTTGGAAGTCATAGAGTGTCACTTACACTGCATTCAAGTTACACTCAAATCACAAGCCTGCCCAGAGTTAAGGCAGAGGATATAGACCCTCCACCCCTAACTCCATCTGGATGGGAGGACTGTCAAGATGCCATTGTGGAATACGATTGTGGAACATAGAATAGTATTGAGATGGGGGATATTGTTGGGAAGATCTTTGGAAAATACAAGCTACCACAGTACAGGTATTGGTAAGTTTAACAAATTGATTGACGGTACAGGTAATCACCATAAAAATAAACTTAGAATGTGTAGCTTATAAACTAGCAGAGAAACATTTAATATTGTCAATAGTCTGAAAAAAAGAAAACAAAAAGAAATTATAGTTAGTAGAAAATGGGAAATAAGATGGTAAAATGAATTCCTAATGGTGGTTACAACAAATACAAGTGGGCCAAACTCATTGATCAGGTCCCAGACTGCTATTTTCTATTTTCAGCTATTTTATTATTATTATTATTATTATTGAGGCAGGGTCTTGCTCTGTTGCGCAGGCTGGATTGCAGTGGTGAAATCACAGCTCACTGTACCCTCAAACTCCCAAGCTCAAGTGATTCTCCCACCTCAGCCTCCCAAGTAGCTGTGTCTACAGGCACACACCACCACACCTGGCTAATAATTTTTTTGTAGAGATGGGGTCTCGCTACGTTGTCTACGCTGATCTCGAACTCCTGGGCTCAAGCAATCCTTCTACCTAGGCCTCTCAAAATTGCGGAGATTATAGGTATGAGCCACCATGCCCCTGTTCTATTTTGTATTCTTAAAACTAAGGAATACAGAATAGCTGAAAGTAAATGAATGGAAAAAGATATATCAGGAAAAATGAATTAAATAAAGCTGGGGCAGTAATTTTAATATCAGACAAAATAGCATTCAAAATTGCAGATATCATAAAGGACGAAGGGGAATGGTACGTGTGGGGAAAAGGAATAATAGTTCTAGAATATATAACAATTATGAAAGCATGTTTATTCATGTAGATATATTTGAGACAGAGTCTCACTCTCACCCAGGTTGGAGTGCAGTGGCACCATCTTAGTTCACTGCAATCTACGCCTCCCGGGCTCAAGCCATTCTCCCACTCTGCCTCCTGAGTTACTAGGACTATGCATGCACCACCACACCCGGCTAACTTCTTTTTGTTATTGTGTTTTTTGTAGAGATGGGGTTTTGCCATGTTTTCCAGGCTGGTCTCGAACTTTTGAGCTCAAGCAATTTGCCTGCCTCAGCCTCCAAAAGTGCTGGGATTATAATCATGAGCCTCTGCATCTGGCCAGTAAAATTTATTGAATGCCTATAATATTCTAGGCATTGCTGTAGGTTTGAAGGACATAGCAGAGACCAAAACAGACAGAAATACTTATCTTCATTAGAATTTACATTCTATACATTTATCAACACAACTTCAAATATTTAAAACAACAATGGGCAGAACTAGAGAATAAAAGATTAACTGGGAAGTGTAGGTGGAGATGTTAAGATTCCTGCTTCTGAAAACTGATGAATAAAGGAGCCAAAAATAAAGCTACTGAAGATTTGTACCATACAATTAATAAACTTTAACCAGTGGATATGAATAGAATCTGACACTCAACCAACAGATTACATATTCTTTTTGAATGCACATGGCACATTTACAAAATGAGAGAAAGCAACTTACCAAAAAGGCAATCTAAATAAATTCCAAAGCCTCAACATCATTCAGGGCTGGGACCCCCCTTTTTTTTTATTCAGCCCAGGGACTTCTCTATGAGAACTTTTCAAAGGCAGAGCAGGAGAAGGTTGAATAACTCTGCTCTCTGAAATAATCCACCTCCCACAAGCAAAAGCAAAATCCAAACAGCAATAACCATGGCCTATAGCAAAGAACAAGACTGTCCATATATATATATTTTTTAATGAAACTATCTTCTGTTGGCAGGATCTGCCCCTGCTTCTCTTCAGTTCTGTTCTTGCCTTTGTTCTGGGTTTCTCCTCAGGAGAAACAAGATGGTGCCCAGCCAGGAAGGAGAGAGACTTTGCTCTCCTGAGCCCTAAGCAGGATTTCTGCCCAATACTGGCTTTGAGAGTGGTTGCTTGGTATAGCAGGGTGGTAATGGTGACAGTGAGAGTTTTCCTTGGCAGTAAGCTGAACTCTCTCACTTGAGAACAAGGTCATCTGCTTTGTAAGTTGCCCTAGTCAACCTCCAGGTCTTAGGAGGAAATTCTGCTACCAGCTACTAAAGGCATCACCAGAACTTCACTAACAGAAATCAGAGACTTCTTGAATCAAAGCATCCCAACTTTTATTAGCAAGGAAGCTGTCTCCAGAAAGCCCTCTGGGTTAGACCCCTTCCTCAAAGTGTTGATATAGAAGTTCATCCTGTCATCAATAATTGTTCGACTTAGGGCAAAATTTTAGACCTAAAATTCACCCCCAACCTCTTTTTTTTTTTTTTTTTTTTTTTTTTTTTTTGTTGGTTGATTGCAGAGTAGCCAGGCTGGAGTGCAGTAGTGCGATCTTGGCTCACTGCAACGTCTGCCTCCTGGGTTCAAGCAATTCTCATGCTTCAGCCTCCCTAGTAGTTGGGATTACAGGCGTGTGCCACCACATCCAGCTAACTTTTTGTATTTTTAGTAGAAACAGGGTTTAACCATGTTGGCCAGGATGGTCTCAATCTCCTGACATCATGATCTGCCCATCCTGGCCTCCCAAAGTGCTGGGATTACAGGCGTGAATCACTGTGCCTGACCACCTCATTTCTTTAATTGCAAAGATTCTGTCTCCACTCCCTAGATCCACTTTTGACATATATTTTCAGGGCCGGATCTGAGCATTTTTCTTTTACCCCAATTTTTATTTAAAAAAAAATCACAAATAGATGCTCGTTTATAAAAACTTCAATTAGCAATGTCCCCTTCTCATGTTATTCTTGAAAAAAACCCCAAAAAACCCAACTCGTTAAACCAAAGCTGAGGCAGACAAGCATATACAGAAATCTACATGATGATTCTGTGCTTATTCCTGGATAGTGGCCTTTCATATGTAATTCTCAACTCTCACCCACATATTTAAAAAATGAATGAGTCCTTTGATTGGCATTTGGAGTATTGGAACCTGAATCCTGGCTTTATTTTGAAAGCCTGTTCCCATTTGTATTCACAGGCAAGCTTTGCTCTCTGGCTCCAACCTTGCCTTTTGACATTTAGGTGTTACCTTAGGTAATAAGTGGCCCAGGTTTTAGTCTCTGAAGTGGAGGTGGGATACCTCAAACCTGCTTCTGCCTCTTCCTGCGTTACCACTCAAGGGTTTTCACAGGTATAGATCTGTGTTTAATGGCATGTAGTAGTTAATTTGGTTTTATGTTTGAAAACCCTATAAAAAACGGTCTGTTTCCACAGAATCTTCTTGAGAGTGTTCTTGTAAGAATGGACTTCAGCTAATGCACCCATTTTCTCAGCAGCTGTCTACTTAATGTGACCCCTAGTCTCCATTCCAGACCTTTCTGGTGGATGTAGGTAACATTTTCAGGGCCGTTTCTGCATAATTCTCTCCTCTTTCAATTTTTATTTTGAAAAGCTTTAAACCTTCATACAGTAGAAAAAATAACACAGCAAGCATCCATATGCCCCATGCCTTGATTCATGAATTATTATTGTGTTATATTTGCTCATCTATCTTTTTTCTAAACCATTTGAAAGTAATTTACAGGCATCATGACAGTTCACTCTATATATTTCAGCCTGTATTTCCTAAGAAGAAGGACATTCTCCCACATAACCACAAGACCATTTTTATATTCAAGGAATTTATAACAATAGAAAAATATCTAATGTATAGGCCATAGTCAAATTTTGTCTATAGTTCCTATACTGTGCTTTGTAGCATGTTCTTTTTCTGATCTACAATCCAATCCAGGATCAATACTGCATTTAGTTGTCATGTCTCTTTAGCCTCCTTTAATCTGTTTCTCCAAGGAAGCTGCCTCCTTTTGATGGGAAATGGTATTTAGAAACCAAGGACTAGGTGGGCTCATTTTGAGCAATTTCTTTTAAGCTGGGCTATGAATTGGCTGTCGAGGGAATGATGGTTACTTACACTTTTGTCAGAATTGGTTCATACCTTTCCGCCCCATCTTCTACCGACTTAGGAGGGTGTCCTGGGAGTCCTGGGTGAGGGATGTGATACATGAGTTTGGAGCCAGACAGACATGGTCTGATCACCTGCCTCCCCTACCATATGACCTCCAGAAACTTATATAAGGTCACTAAACCTGTTATTTCATCAATGAAATGGAAATCAATATATGAATCTCACTGCTTTGGGGTAAAGATTCATTGAGATAACATGGCAAAGTTCTCTGCATAATCATATTCCACATAAATTTACTGAGCATGCCTTGTACTGTGTAATGTGCTGGAGATAGAACAGTGAACAAAACTGGGTATGATCCTAATTCTTACAAAGTTTACCATTTATTGGGGGAGCCCCACGCAATGGCTGTCTGGTTCAGGATATACTCATACTCCAGATGAAAAGACAAACCCTATATATCGTATTCATTTTGATATCCTCCATGCCTAGCACAGTGCCTGGGTACACAGTAGGAGTTTAATAAATGTTAGTAGGATTCTTTTGGAACTGACTTGAGGACAAGCCAACTTCAGGGATTTCTTGGAAACTCAAACTTCATTTGGACCGTTAGCAGCACTCAGAAACTGAGTGAGATCTGCACTGGATCTCTATTGAGCAGTAGCCAGGCTTACAGGTATTGAAAAGATATGCACTGGAGATTTCCAAAGAAACCATAAGTCAGGTCCCAAGTTTTATTAATCAGTCAACAGTTAAGTATTTTCTGAGGGCCTACTATGTTCAAGACACTGTAGAATTAGAAATGTAGAGAAGTGAAAGACTCAGTTTCTGTTCTCAAAAGCTTGGCCCGACAGAAGAGAAAAGCACAGATACATATGGAAAGATAGGCGCAGGAAGGTATGTGTTAAGTGCCCAGTGGTGATCCTGAAAAGAGAACTCTCTATGGGAGAGGTGAAAGTGGGTGCTAATAGATTAAATTAAGTCTTGGGGGGTATTGGTAGGCTTTAGATAGGTGGAGAAGGGAAGGATGGGGAGTGTAGGTCATGAGAACCACCCAAGCAAAGCCGTGGAACTGGGTCTAGAATCGGGCCAATCAGCTTGGAATAAACAAAAATTGGGTTGTACTTCTTGTCTTGCTCAGAAAAGGGTGCTCAGTCGCTAAGATGAACCATGGGCAGTACGCTGTAAAATACTAAGTCCCTCACCATTATTAAATCATCAACCTAGAAGAAGGATGGAGAAAAATGTTCCTGATGGCAGTTTGTAAAGAGATAATCAAGCTAAATGGTATGTTCAAGCAGAAGCAGCTCCGATTAAACCACATAGTGTGTGGTGAAGATCAAAGACTTGAGTTATACAGCTTGGGATCCAATGTTTTACCTATGTGACCTTAGGGTAGATGCCTTAACTTCTCTGAGTCTTGGCTTCCTCCCTTGTAAAGTGTGGATAATCATGGTATCTACCGGAAAGGCAGGTGACATCATACATAGAACAGCACCTGGCTCACAGGACACCAAATACATTATGGGCAAAATTCCCTATCACTAAGATGTTTCAGAGGCTCCAGTCCCTCTAATGATAGATTGCAGAGCTGAAGGACCTTCACAGCATGTCATCCATATGCTGTACTTGCCAGGAGGCCACTGAGCTCAGCATTATATAGGGACAGCAGATCTAGAGCCCAGGCTTGGACTCTGGGGCTCGCCCCCTCCATCCACTGCTCCTCTCTGCCTGAGAGCAGATGGTAAGGAAAGCAGACAAAGCCAGACAGAAGAAGCAGCAACTTGCTCTTGAAAGGGCTGGCAGCCCCCCTCTCCCTTCCCAGCCTCACCCTGGGCTGGGAGCGCGTGCTGGGAAGAGGATTAAATCAATGCCAATTCACATCTCTCCAGAAGCTGGCTCCCTGATCTGAACTAATAAGCAAATCATTAGTGAATTAGGGCTGGGGAGGGCTCGGCGCAGCGCTCCTTAACTCCAGCTGTAAGACAAGCGTAAAAGCCCCAACCCCTTTCCTTGGCGACCTCAAAATGTTCACACCAAGGAGACTTTCTGTGTTAAAGCAACAATCAAACCCTCCCCCAGCCCCAACTCCGCCAAACCCCAGAAACCCTGGGAACTAACACGGGCAGCCAACACCATTATTTCTTCCTCCAAATGCTGGTTACCAGACCCTGTGACACAAATCCTCCCGTTTTTCCTAACAGGCCGCAAACCACACGCTGTCTGCGGCACCTGGATCTACAGGACTCTGGAGCCCTGCAGGGCAAGATGTCACCCGACCGTCCCCCCTACCACCCGCCTCATCCTGGGCACAAACTTGGGCCCATTGCTGATTTCCTGGTGAAAGCCCATTATCTCTCATTTACATCTAAACTAGCTTTTCATACTATTTTAAAGGCTGCTCCTCCCCTTCTGTAATCTCCCTGCGAATGAATTAAAAGTTGATTCTTGAAACCCACAAATCTTGGGGGCAGTTTCTTTTTCCTTCTTATTTAAATCATATGCTGTTTTGGACTAACCCTTTTATTTCCTCCCAATTATGATTTCTGGTGTGTTTTCCAGAGCTTTACAACATGGCATCTGATTATACACAAAGCTTCAGAATAAAGCCCTGTTTTTCCCTTCATTAACGACACAAAGGATGGCTGTGTGATCCACACAGCACTTTGTGATTTAATGCAGCTTTACAGTCTAAATCGCACCCGGCTTGGGCAAAGCAGATTTGGGAGTGAATCAACGCATTTTCTTGCTGCCAGGAGCTCCCTTGCAGATTCCAGCAAATTCTTTCACCACACGGAATTAGCATTTGATTAAGCTCTGCAGACACGTTCAAACTTTTACCACTGAGCGCCGGCAGGGCTGCAGTAATCTCCCGAGAGGGGGAGGCACCAAGTGCAGCCACTGCTACCCCTTCCTCCCATCCCCAATGGGCATACTTAGCAAAAAAATTGTGGGAATGGTGGGCAATGGATGGCAGGTTGAAGGAGGCGGGTACCAGAAAATGTGAGGGCACCAGAGAGCAGCGTGGGGGTGGAGGGGTCGAGGGGAAAGAACATCACATGCATACTTGGGTCGTAACCACCATTTCTGCCCCAAAGTTGCCCTAGACAGGCTCTCTCTGCCAATGTACTTACCATAAAGGCGCTTTGATGTTATAGTTCTGTGACCCAGGAGCAATGTTACCTTCAGCCAAAACTCCGAGGGAGTGGGGAGGGTCTTTTCTGGCGCCCTGCCCTGGCCTGCGGTCTTGTTGGTGGGGTTTGGTGCCTCTTTCAGCCACCTCCACCTAGGAAAGCTCGGGATTCACTTCCAGGAGGGCTGCGAGTTATGCCTCCCAACAGCCTGGGTTTAAAATCTAGTCCGTTTCCATTATGCAAATGTGAGAAGCGGAAGTTTATCAAACTGGGGCTTTGTACCTAGAAAGCGGGCGTGCCAGCATGGGGGACTATAAAGGCTTTATTGCCACAACTTTGGGGTGATTGCTTTGCTCACAAATGCCAGGAGCACGATTGAATTATGCAGGTCTTCCCAAACAGGTGGCAATAAAAACTTTACAGCCTCCCACACCATCACATATTTTGTTTATGCCTCTTAGGTGTCTTATTTTGTTAGATTTTTTTTTGACCCTTCTGTTGCTATGGAAACGGAAGTAGGTGGAGGTGGTTCCGGGGACCGTTAAGGCAAATGCAAGTTAAGTCAATTATCACAGAGCTGCTCAAATTTTATCCTGTTTGAGGAAATAACTGAGGTCCTGTGAGGAGGGGAACCAATTAGTTCTGGACCCTCATAGGCATTCTGGAATCCCACAGCCTCCCTGTAGGGAAGGTAGGGAACGTGTGGGAAATGTCCATTTTACAGATGGTGAAACAGAGGTATAAAAAACATCTTACTGGCAGTCAGCAAGTTTGCCCCATAGAAGAAAAGAAGAAGGGCAAAATGATTCTCTTCTGGGTGCATGTTTTGACCCCAATTAGGAGCTCATTTTGGGTAACCTGAGGTCAGGCTGTAGTGACATCTGCTGTCAAAGATGGAACTGGCTAAAGCAGGTTTTTCTGTTGCTGACAGCTGCCGGGCCAGGAGATAATGGTCTGTCTACAGGTGTGAGCTTGTGGATGGCTTACATGAGAAAGAGGGTTGGCAGGAGTAAGAGCTCAGAGGGTCTAGACTTCCATAGTTCCAGATGCCTTCTCAATTCCAGAAGGTACAATACGACAGTGGGCGAGGGGAAGTATCTGAAGTAGATCTCCTGGTTCCTGTGGCCAACAAGAAGAGGTTCTGTGATTTAGCATCTTGCTCAGCTCTCTCCTTTGGGAGGGGCTGGGATCCCATTCCTGATGAAAGAGGAAATGAGGAAGGCAGATAAGAGGGTTAGGAGGAATCTGAGCAATGCCCACGGAAGCTGTCAGCAATCACAAAGGAGACGGGCCCCTGCAGAAGAGGACATCTCCCTTGGGTGGCTCCTGTGTAGACAATGGCATCCTCCCATCAGAATGAGGCAGTTGGTTGAAGAGGTTATTGGAAATGAAGAGGAAGACCTGGGCTTTGCAAGCTCTTTGTGAACTTGAATAAGTCCCAGAACTGCCTTGAACCTTGGTTTCCCCATTTAAGGAAGACCAAATGCAATATGGGTTCCTCAGAGAGTTGTCATGAATGAAAGTGTAACAAGCACCAACACTTGTAAAATTTTGGATTCAACTAAAGGTTGCCATGGATTCTTGTCCTGCCAAACCCATTGCCCAGAGATCTTCTCTTTAGGGATGTCTCAACCCCACCTCCAAACCCTCAGGCTGGATAACTAGTTGGGGGCAAGAGGTTCTGCCCAGCTGTTCTGAAGTCCTTTGCAACAGCGCTACTTAAGGAGTGGTCAACAGACCAAGGCAGGTTCAAGAACAGTTTGTTACCCATAAGTAACAACATAGCACTGAGACTGAGAATAAGCATTCTGAAACTTCTGTAACAATATGACAGAGTAATTTTACATTTGTTGAATCCAAATACTAAAACCTTGGGCTTTTTACAATTCATTTTTTCTCTAGTAATTTATTTTTGTTGTATTTTATCAAAAATTTGTTCATGACACTGGAAAAAGAAAAAAATAAGAAACAACTAGTCCTTCACCAACAATAGTTTGAGAAGTGGTGCTCTGTGGGGTCCCATGGCTACCCTCCTACAACATCCTCCGGCTGGGAGATTGTAGGAGGATGTGCATAGCTGCTTTCTTCGTAAATTAAATTATGAATTGTCAACAGCAAGGCTTGCTCCATGCGGGCGGCTGTGCTGGCCAGGGCTTGTGTA
Source organism: Cacajao melanocephalus (assembly GCA_963573385.1). NCBI lineage: Eukaryota > Metazoa > Chordata > Mammalia > Primates > Pitheciidae > Cacajao > Cacajao melanocephalus. The sequence continues at coordinate 39,174 of CAUYLG010045086.1, read as the reverse complement.
GGACATCCATTCAGCTGTTGGTGACAACTCAGGCCTCCCAGCTCTCTCAGCTTACTGGGCCACGTCTGCCTCCCTGGGAGGCCCCCTGGGATCTCTCTCCCCATCAATCTTCCCACTCTTTGAAAGCACGAAAAACGAGCCCTTTCCCAGTGCCCCCCCCTTTTCTTTTCGTCCTATGTGAACCCGAGCACATGGCAGGAGCTATCAAACATGCAAATGAGATTTCATGATCTAGTTCATTAGGCTGTGAATCCCTGGGCCCACTATCCGCAGAGATGCTGTTGCGGCTTGTTTTCTGTCTGAGTCTGTCTCAGGGACACACTCTCTGCACTATACCCATTAGTACTGTCCTCCCTTTCCAGGTGCTTCTCCCTACCCCATCCTCTGGCCCACCCACCCTGCTGCCTCGTTCACATCCTTGGTGCAGTGCCATTTCTCTGGGCTGAACAAAGGCCTGGGAATATTTTGGTGGGGGAGGGGATGAGGGATGGAAGGGTGGGTCTTACAACTTTGTGTATTAGTCCATTCTCAAGCTGCTAATAAAGACATGTCAGAGATTGGATAATTTATAAAGGAAAGAGGTTCAATTGACTTACAGTTCAGCATGGCTAGGGAGGCCTCAGGAAACTTACAATTATGGCAGAAGGGGAAGCAAAGACATTCTTCTTCACCTGGCGGCAGCAAGGAGAAGTACCGAGCAAAAGGAGGAAAAGCCTCTTATAAAACCATCAGATCTCATGAGAATCACTCACTATCATGAGAACAGCATGAAGGTAACGATTCCCATGATTCAATTACCGCCCTCTGGGTCCCTCCCATGACATGTGAGGATTATGGGAACTACAATTCAAGTTTACATTTGGATGGGGACACCATAATCAAACCATATCACTATGGGCCAATTATCTTTCTTAGCCTCTTCTTATCTGTACATTGTGTATAATGATACCCATGTAATGCAAGTGAAGTTGTTAGGAATCCTTCTTCTGACTATAGGAAGGGCTCAAAAAATGGTAGTTATTAATATCTGATAATTATTGTTTTCTAATTTTTGATTTTGTGGTCTTAAACCTAGAGTTTCTATTTTCTTGGCTGTAATATGAGGATTACAAAGATCTCCTTCATAGGCTTGTTGTAAGGATTAAAGGGCATGATGCCATCCACATGAGAGTTCCCAGCATTTTCGCTCCCTCTCCCACTAAAAAAGTTGATCCCTTCAGGCTTTTCCTGTCCTATCTTTCCAGATTTGCCCTTCTCTGTGAGGGGAGCCTCGTCTGTGCTCTCTCTGTCCCCACCCCAACCCAGTGACTCACTTTGATAGTCTGGCATGAGGGCATTTTGTCCAGGCAAGAGGGGTGTGTTTTTACCTTGCAGGTGATAACAGCCTGTGCACTTATGAATGACTGCACATGGAGGGAGGGCCCTGTCACTCTTCCCAACCACAACATGACCCAAGCTAAGAAGGCCAACATCACTGTTTCTTCCTTGGGGCATTGACAGGAATTGTAGGAAACACAAACTGGGTCAGGAGACACCAGCAATCAGTTCATAAGAATGCTCCACTGAACCACTTAGGTAATTTAGGCTTTGGTTTCTTCTATGTTTTTTAGAAAATTGACCTTACCTTCAAGATTGCTTAGAGCCAGCTTATTTTTCAAGTTCATGGACAGTCACTTTCCCCTTACATTACTAATTTTATAAATTAAGTTTTGTGTTTCTATTTTTTTTTTTTCCTGGCAGAACATTTTCTATAATCTTTTACCTTAGCCGGCATGCCTGGGTAATTCAAACATTTTAAAATAATGAAATAAATATGATCCTGAGGAAGAGTAGCAATAAATCAAGCCATTATATTAATTATTGTCATGATTGAGGTTCTCTAGAACTAAAAAGCAATAGAGATGACACATATTTTAACACCTATTTAATGTCAGACTTAGTGCTTTTAAATCTGTTCTGCATTTTATTTGACTCTTTCTTTTACAAAGTTGCCCAAGCCACTGATAATTCTAGAAAGCCCAACTGAGAACTATCTACCAGCTGCTTAATGCTAGGCTCACAGTGGATACCAGCTGGTATGTGCCCTGCCCCACGGTGTGCTGTGGGCTAGTGGTTTGTCACAAATGGCTATTGGTTAGGCCTCACCCCAGTGCCCCAGCACGCATTGCAGCTGCTGCCCTCTTTCAATAAGGCTTGGATGTTTATGGCCATACTCTGGATGCTCCAAGTGCTAGTGCTAGGGCTACAAAACAAATAACCTTTAAACTTAGTGGCCTAAAACAACAATCTATTAAATGCTCACAGATGCCATGGGTCAGAAATTTGGACAGAGCACCGTAGAAATGGCTTGTCCCTACTTCATGATGTCTGGAGTCTCAGTTGGAAGATTCAAAGACTGGGGGCTGGAGCAATGATTAATAGAAGGCTTGTACATTCACATGTCTGGCAGCTGAGGCTGGCTGTTGGCTGAGACCTTAGCTGGCTGTGGCCTCTCTATGTAGTTTGGGCTTCCTCACAGCATGGCGACTGGGTTCCAAGGATGAGTGTCTTCAGAGAGAGCCAGGTAGAAGCTGCATCCTTTTTATGACTTAGCCTTGGAAGTCTCATAGCACGTTTCTGCTGAACACCATTGGTGGGAGCAGTCACAAGACATGGATTCCACCTCTTAATGGGAAATACAAAGGCCTGGAAGAACGCACAGGACCATAATATGGGCATTTTTGGAAAATACAGTTGGCCACACTGGGACTGTGCTCTGTGAGGCCCTTTTCTCTTCTCTGGTTGAGAGCTGTTAACCATAGTCGTTTGGCTGGAAGGAAAAGAGACTCAAGTTATCACCCTAATAATGTTCTATAGTGGGAGAAATCTGGAATCTCAACCGCACAGCCAGACTTAAGGAAATGACCAGAATGATCTTTCACTAACTCAGTTTGGATCAGGGCACTTCCCAGCCTAACATACTTTGATGCTTTCCCACTGGGCTTAGGAAAAAAGCAAGTTTCTCAGTGGGGATTACAAGGTCTACATCTCCAACTCAAGCTCTTGCCACTCTCTTACCACTCCGAGTTCCAGTTTCTGTCTCAAACCCACCAGGCCTTCTCTTGCCTGTGGACTTTGAACAAAACATCTTCTCTACAAAATGCTTCCTCTATTTAGTACACTTCTCTACGAACTCTTTCCCTTGCCTATTCTCAGGCTCTGAAGTATTCAGCTCTTTGGATACCCTAAAATCATCCGTTATTCCCCTAGGGTATTCACTGTGCCAGAACAGTTGGGTGAGGAGAGGCCAAGTCAGAACGAGTCTGTCTTCTGTGACTTTCTAGAGCGATAGAAATATGAAATGAGCCATAAACGTGAGCCATGTAAGTAATTAAAAATTTTTGAGTAGCCACATTAAAAAGTAAAAAGGTGAAATTAATTTTATTAATACATTTAACCCAGTATGCCCAAAATGCTTTCCATATTTTTTTTCACAACAAATCTTTGAAATGTGGTGTGTATTTTATACTTACAGCACATCTCCATTAGGACTAGCATCACTTCAAATGCTCGATAGCCACACATGGCTACTGGCTACCATATTGGACAGTAAAACTATCTGTCATTTGATCATCACAAAAACTTCTATTGGACAGCCCTAGTCTAGAGTATATTTGCTACAAATGGAAGATAGAAGGAATATAATCCCAGATGTACCTGAGTTTCATGTATCAGAGTTGTCCCCAAAAAGTTCAGTGTAAATTGAATTTTGCAGAATTAAATGATGCTTGGACACATAGGGAAGGCTGATTATTTAAAACAAAAGTGGGCTGGGCATAGTGGCTCATGCCTGTAATCCTAGCACTTTGGGAGGCCAAGGTAGGAGGATTGCTTGAGCTCAGAAGTTCAAGACCAGCCTAGGCAACATGGCCAGGCCTATTTCTATAAAACAGACAAAAATTAGTCAGACATGGTGGTGTGTGCCTGTAATCCCAGCTACTTGAGAGGCTGAGGTGGGAGGATCACTTGACCTCAGGAGGTCAAGGCTGCAGTGAGACGTGTTTGCACCACTGCCCTCCAGCTTGGGTGACAGAGCAAGCCTCTGTCTCAATAAAATAAAATAAAATAATAACAATGAAGCCAATTTAAAAACTATTTAATTTGGAAAAAGTTTCAAACTTACGGAAATGTTGCAAGAATGATCATATTACAAAGAACAGCCAACCACCCTTTATCCATTTTCACCTATTTTTCACATTTTACATTTAACCCCGTTTGCTTTATCATTCATGCACCCTCTTTCTGTATCTATCTATATACACATACATCCCTGTATAATTTTTTAAATACTGTTTGAGAGTAAGTTGCTGTCTTGGTCTGTTCAGGCTACTATAACAAAATATCACAAACTGGGTGGCTTATAAACAACAGAAATTCATTGCTCACAGTTCTGGAGGCTGGGAAGTCCAAAAACAAGTGCCAGCAGATTCAGTGTCTGGTGAGGGCCCACTTTTTGATTCTTAGATGGTGCCTTCCAACTGTGATCTCACATGGCAGAAAGAGTGAGGGATCTCTCTGAGGCCTCTTTTATAAGGGCACTAATCCCATTTATGAGAGCTCCACTGTCATGACCTAATCACTTCCTGGGCCCACTTGCTAAAACCATCACACTGATGGAATTTCAACATATGGGTTTTGGAGGGACACAAACGTTCAGACCATAGCAGTTGCATACATCATGGCCCTTCATTCTTAAATACTTTCATATTTTCTAAGAATAAGAATATTCTTTTATAGAACCACAGGACAGTTAGCAACAGTATAGTTATCAACTTCAGTAAATTTAATCATAAGTATTTTTTAATCTGTCCTACCATTCATATTTCGATTTTGTCAATTGTCCTAATAATGCTTTCAATAGCATACGATCTAGTCTAGGATCAGATATTGAATTTAGTTCACATGTTTCTTTTGTTTCTTACATGGAACATTTCCAGGCCAATTATTTTAAATTAAATAATTCTTTATGAAGTGAGTTTTCTCTTCCTCCCCCGTCCATCTTATTTATTTTGAAAGTTTGAATTTTCAATGTATTTAGTTTTCTTAAGGCAGAACAGTACTGTTTCAGAAAAGTGCATGTGAAACAAGAGGCTTCTCCAAAGCCCTAGCTGCCCTTTTCAGTTTAGGATAAGGCCTGAAACTTTAGTTCTGAGAAGGGGATCTCATGAATCCAGCTTTTCTTAATCTAGGGGACTGTCCCCCAAGCAGATCACCTAGTGGGGGGACTGGGCCACTGTCCTGGCTTTGTTTCACCAGCCACTGAGGCCATGGGGATTTGCTGATCCTCTTATCTTTCCTTGTCTTCTTGGGGTGTTTCACGTGCAGCACCAGGGAGCCCACCAGGAAGGCAGGCAGCGGCTGGCTGATGCAGGCTGGAGAGCTGGCTTTCCCACTCTATGATTTAAGACCAGGTTTCTCCACAAGTTCGTATAACCTCCCCTGACTGTCTAGATTGCAAAACCAGGCAAGATTTCCCTAAACTCCCAGGAGACTCAGACAAGTCCTCTCATTTGCTCAATTACAGCGATAGATCACAATGGAAGGAAACACTAAATTAACTGTGACAGTCATTAATACGACTTGCTCGGTGGCAGCGACTGCGTTGGGGGATTGTAGATCCGATGGCTATAACATATTGGTGATAGGGCCACCCCCATTGGTTCTTTGGTGGGCCTTGAACTTGCTGGAAAAGACCAGGCCTGCACACAGGGCCCCGTAGCCATGGCAACGGGCTCTCGCTCAGCAAAACACATAAAGATGATTCATTTTGTTTTCCTTTCCTTTCTTTCCACCCAAATTTTCATGTGGGTTAGAATCTATTTTTAATTTTTTTTCTTGGAGGAGAGGCTATTTTTAATTTTGTTACCACCCTCCTGGGGGCCCGCCAGGCCTTGATTTGAATGACTGAGGGAGGTGGGCTGCACCAGGCCTGAAGTCCGAAAACTTTTCTAGGTTTTCCCGGGGGGGGAGGGGAAGGGTGAAAAGTGGGGGCTGGTTTGAAAATGGTGCAGGAGGTGGCTTTGGTATTAAAGCTGAGACCTCCGGTCTTGGAAACACCCTTAAACTCTTCCCCCCCAGGCTGGTGTTTCGCCTCTCCAGCTCTCTGCTGGAAGAAGGCCCCTCACCATATTGTTTGTAGCTTTCATGATAATTTTTTTTGTTTGTTTTTGTTCTGAAGACGGAGTCTTGCTTTGTTGCCCAGGCTGGAGTGCAGTGGTGCAATCTCAGCTCACTGCAACCTCTGCCTCCTGGGTTCAAGCAATTCTCATGCCTCAGCCTCCCAAGTAGCTTGGACGTCAGGTGCCTATCACCATGCCTGGCTAATTTTTGTATTTAGTAGAGATGGGATTTCACCATGTTGCGCAAGGTGGTCTCAAATTCCTGAGCTCAGGCAATCCGCCTGCCTCGGCCTCCCAAAGTGCTGGGATTACAGGCATGAGCCACTGTGCTCAGCCTCTCATGATAATTTTATTTTCAATAAATCAAACTCTTTTTCCGGTGAGGCAGAATGCTTTCATATCCATTTTCTTCTTTGATCTTTGAGGTACTGAGTGTGACAGAGACTGAATGTGCCCACCTCTATCAGGGCGCCCATGTCTCAGTCTCCCCGCAGTGCTCCCACATCCCCCACCCCAGCCACTAGTTCTGGCCCATGGAGCGAGGGCAGAAGTAATGTACACACCGTCACTTTTAGGCCTGGTCCTTAAAACTTCCCTCGTGAGTCTCTCCCCTCTTTGTGTTTGCTCAGCTTCTACTAGTTGGGTGAAGAGGATCCCTTGGAGGACAAGAGACAGTAGAGCCACTCCACCAGAGGTTCTAAATGCATCAGGCTGTGAACTTGGATAAAAAAAAAAAATCATCTCTTTATTTACACTAATTTTCTAATGAGATTTAGCATTTTCTTCAATTATGAATGCAGGCAACAAATCACGGCGGTATTAGCAGTACCTGAGACCTTGTCTCCAACAGAAATCACAGATATTTCATATCATATTGCCGTTGTTATGCAGATCTCAAAATATCACTTTCACTTATCACTTCTTTGAAATTACAGCGGTTATTAGACCTGCCACTCTATCTTATTAATTACTGTGTTAATAAAGAAGCACATATATTGCAATAGCACAACTGTGTTTTTTTATTTAGGTAACTACATTTCAATGTAATTGGTTTTCTTTGTAATTTTATTTTATGCATTTACAAGCTTTCTTTTGAGAAGCAGTCCATGAACTTCACCAGACTGTCAAAAAAGTCTATGGCAGAAAAGAATAAAATGCCCGGCACTGTGTCCCCCAACCAGCACACAACAGTGCCACAAGTTTGTAAGTCAGATGCGGAAATTAAAATGTCATCCTCCTGACCTCAGCCCAGTGCTCTTTCAGATGTACCACATGGTCCTATCTTTTCCACAGCTTACTCTCACATGCTTCTGTGTAGAAGCGGCAGCAACTGCGTTGGGGTAGAAACCTTCCTCAGCCTTCCTTTTCATGAGAAAGCCTTGGTGAACAAAGCTCTAGAACTTTCTGTGGTGATAGAAATGTTCTACATTTGTGCTGTCCAATATAGTAGCCACTAGCCACATGTGGCTACTGAGCACTTGCAGTCACCTGGTGTGACTGAGGGACTGCATTTTAAATCTTATTTTGTTTGAATTAATAGCTCTGTATTTGTAGCTACTGCATGGGACAGGGAGCTCTAGACCAGGGTTTCTCACACTTGAGTGTGCATCAGAATCGTGCGGAGATCTGGTTAAAATGTAGACTGCTTTCAGATGCACTCCAGAGTTGTTGATTCCATAGCTCTGGGGTGTGCCTGAGAATCCCAGGTGATGGTGCTGCTGTCGATCAGTCCATTGTCAACGTACTGTTGCCATTTTGAGTCAGATAATTTTTCGTTGTGGGGGCTGTCTTGTGCATTACAGGCTGTTTAGCACCATCCTGGCCTCTACCTACTAGATGCCAGTAGCACCCATTCCCACCTCCCACGTTGTTATAACCCGAAGTGTCTGTGGACATTGTCAGGTGTCCCCTGGGGAAGCAACCCCCTTGCTCACAACCCAACTGGGAACCACTGGTCTAGACACACAAAAAGATCTTACTTTTTTCTTTTGTGGTTTTGATTTTCTACGTAAGGATCTGAACATATTACATTAAAAAAACTATCTGGAATTTAAATCTGAACTTAATTTCTTCGTACATCTGCTCTAAAAGTACCAAAAATTTACTGTGTTTCAACAACACACCAGACTAGGTTGGAGGGTTTTGTTTTGTTTTCTGTTGAAAAGAATCAATCATCTCTATGGATGGGCATGTCTTAGACACTAAGTGCTTTGGTGGCTGTCCTTTGCTGGTCAGTGCCCCTTCTCTGTCCCCCATTTCCCTTCCTTTCTTCCCCTCCCCTCTTCTATTTTCTCCCTCAAATTCTTCTCCCTTTCCTTCCGTTCCTTTTCTCCTTTTTTGTCGTCCAGACTCTTCCCTGCCCCTACACTGGTCTTCCTGCCCCCATCTTTCTCCTCTGCTGCCCTTTTGTCTCTCCTCTTCCTTTCACACCCCTTGCTTCTGGGAGTAGGGGGACTGAGGGGGGAGACCCTCCCTGCTCCTCCTCCTTAGCCTGTACCCCTCTCCCCTCTGTTCTTTCTCCACAGTGCTGATCCTTGCTTTTCCAGCCCTCGGTGGTGCTGTTTATATTCCGTCTGTGTTGATGCTGCCATCTCTGGCTGTGCTTCCTCCTCTCCTCTTTTTATCTCCAGCCTGTGTTTGTCTTGGGTTGGCCAAGTTTGGCCTCTGGCCCCAGACAGTCTCGGCTGCCTCTCTGTGCCCTTGCCCTGCCCCCTTCCACCTCCCGCCCGCTCGCTCACAAAGCAGCTGCTCTGACAACTACTAAGTGTGAGGCAGCTTTGGAAGGTTTTCTAAGTATAGATAAGAAAAACGAATGGGATAGGCTTTCTTGGCTGCATGCCAGAGTCATGTTACGCCACCGATCAGAAGATTATCAAGAATTAGTTAGTGCTTCTTTTAAATGAAGCATTTAGAAATTGTTGGCATCATTGTTGTGATGGAGGGTAGGGAACAATCTGTGTCGGTGGGACAACCGCATGTGGCTTGGCATTTGTCCTGTGGAGAAGTCAAACATGTCGGAGGCTGACATTCTCATATGGAGGTGACATTAAACAAACAAGGTGGTGGGGAACTCTTTAAATCACCTGCAATATTGTGAGCAGTCAATCAATAGCTCTGACAAGCTAGGGCCACGCACTTGCTGTGACCACTGGGTTTTGCTTCTCATAGAAACACTCTTGACAGGAACTGTGCTGCTAAATTTGGGGCCCAATGTTTGTCTCCCTACTTTGACTTTCCCCCACTGCTAGTGCATTTTCAAAGAAGTGACCCTTTAAAAGACCCAGGCTGAAGACTATTTCTACGTGCTGCCGAGTATGTGAGATTACTTGGAAATATCAGATTGTTGACCAATATTTTTTGCTTTCTTGGGTGGGTGTCAGAGGCATTAACTCACACTTAGTGTAGTCCACTCGTTTTAAGTTCTTATTTATAAAAGTAAAGGCAGGGTCTGGAGCCTAAGCGAGGCTGGCTCCCAAAGGAAAACTGAGGCTGTCAGTTTCTTGACCGAGACACAAGGTCGACCGTGTTTTGTTCCACAGCAAGAGATAGCACTTCAAATCCAAGTGCTCCTGGGAGAGAGAGTAGGGCTTGGTCTTCAATTCATGCTAAGTTATAAGTCGCTAATATTAGAAAGTCATTCTTAGTCAGGTTTTAGTTGAGGGAGGAAGACCTGCTTGAGGGCTCTGGTTGATCAAGTATGCAGAGGGATGTGGGGGAAGAGAGTGCCATGTTGTAGACAGTGCGGACAGAAACTGTCATAAAACTAGGGTCCTCTCTGGTGGGACTAGAGGCCCAGGAAAACCACAGAAGCCGTTCCCCAACATGTAGCCAGGTGTGGTGAGTAGCACCCTGTTTTCATCATTGAAACTGACAACATGAACCTTAGATGCAGCAGCTGGGGGGAGGTGTTGCTGAGGAGCCAAAACAACTGAAGAGGGGCAGGGGGAGGATGTTGTGTGTCACAGACAGGAAGCCAGAGACCAGCAGGTAGAGTGACAGTAGAACAAACACTTTAGAGTGGACAGCAGTGAGACAAATGTTTTGTGGGGCAGGTGACGTTCACGCAAAGTATTTCAAGGTCAGAAGGAGTCTTAGAAGGCATCTCTCCACTTGAATATCCCTAGCAAAGAATAAGTCACAACTTCTGAAAACTTGTTTTAATTCCAGAGAGCTCTAAAGGTGGGATCTACCTTTGTAATTAATCTTCAAAGGTTTTAGGACTCTCAGTGTTATGAAGAGTAAATCTGTCTGAGTCTGTTTGTGCTGCCATAACAAAATACCCAAGACTGAACAATTTATAAACAATAGAAATTTATTTCTCACTGTTCTGGAGACTGCAAAGTCCAAGATTAAGGCACCAGCATTCAGTGTCTGGTGAAGGTCTTCTTGCTGAGGAAGAGCAGAAGAAAGCAAACGCATTTCTTCAAGCCTTTTTATAAGGGCCCTAATCCCATCTATCAGGGCTCCGCCCTCATCATTTAATCACTTATTAATGGCTTTACCTCTCAGTACTATCACATTGGCCATTAAGTTTCAACACGTTAATTCTGGGGGACATACTCAGATCCTAGCAAAATCGAACTCCTCTTTCATATGAAAGCTTTTCACATATTTGAAAAACATGTGCTCCTCTTTCAGCATAAATGATATCAGTGTCACCAACTGCTCCTTATATTCTGTGGCCTTGTGACCCTCCACGGTTCCTGCTGCCCTCTAGTTTGTCAATGTCCTTCATCAAATGTGACTCTTAGAACTGGACACAGTTCTTGTTTCAGTTAGCTGGTGCTGTTTAACAACCAACCACAAAAATCTCAGGGGAGTGCAACAGTAAGCATTTATTTAGTTCACTGGTCTCTGGATCAGCTGGGGGCCAGCTCCTCTAGGGTGTCTAATTGACTGGGAAATTCTGCTGATCTTGACTGGACTTACTTACATTTCTGGGGTCAGCTGATCTAGTAGGCTAGGCTTGGCTAGGGCTATTCAGTCTACATCATGTGTCTGTCATCCCTTCCTGGGACCAGTGGGCTAACCCAAGAATATTCTCATGAAGATGGCAGATGCATGAAAGGGCAAGCCCAGTTGTACAAATACTCTTCCAAACTTTGGCCATCTCAAGCCTGCTAGTAAAACAAGTCACATGACCAAACCTAAAGCCAAGGGGGAAGAGGAAGTCTGACTCTTTTGTGGGAAAAACTTTAAAGTGACATGGCAAAGGGCATGGAGAATGGGCGTGGGGCTTAAGAAATGTAGATTTGATTTGATCAGATCAAAGAAGAGCTAGATTATTCTCTGTCTTTCTGGATGCTATGTTTCTTTCAATTCAGCCTAAGATTTAATGACCTTTTTAAATAGCCATGCTAATGGCTTTCAGCGACTTTGCTGTCAAGCAGAAACTGAAGTTTTTTACATTTGCTTGCCAAGCTCTGGACCTGTGTCATTGATCTCTTGTAGCCAAATGCAGGACATTACCTTGATTCCTATTAAATTTTATCTTGATGGAACTGGGGCCCCAAATATTCAAGTAAGACAGAATTAATACCCGCTTCTTCATATCTCAAATTATCTGCAACTTCTCTGTTTTTTATCTTTGAAATTATATTTTATCATGATGTCCTCAGGACTCTTATTGGTGTCAATGATTATAATGTTGAATTGACTTGATGAAGGTACAGTCCCATGTCCCACTGTCAGAGACTGTCCTCTGGATTGCCAAGGGTCCATTCTGCATTCCTTGGGTCTGGTGCATTAAACATTAGAAATGCATCCCATTTAATCATCATCCAGTCTCTATTTCTCCATCAAGTCCCCAGGGATGTGAAGAGACTTTGTGACATACCCGTTATGATTACATAAAGGACAGGTAGGGTTTAGAAAGGAAATGAGACAGTGCCATTCAAGAATGAGGGAGTACTCTGAGCAAGGTCTCCAGAAGGGATGTGTATGGGTGTACAGGTGGGTACAGAGTCTTCAGATAGGCACAAGAAAGCTCATGATAGGGAGCCGTGGAAAATGAGGCCAGGAAGGGAAGTTGGTTCATGTTATGAAGCATCTTGCATACCTGGATAAAGATTTTGGAATTTTTCCAATAAGTATGGATTTTCCAAAACTTACACAGAGTACAATGGCTCTTTAGAGGTTCCTGAGGGGTGGCCTTGCCTTGGGGACTGTGGCAAAGACAACTTGACCCCAGCATCTGTTCTTTTCTTCCTCAGTTATAGTACTGATTTTTAGTAGGGCACATGGATCCCCAGGAAAAGAGACTACATTTCCCAGCTTCCCTTCCATCAAGGCATGGCCATGTTATCATGTTTTAGCCAATAGAGTTTAAGTAGAAGTTGACATAACTTCCAGGGATGAGGTACAAATTTCTTCATCCTGTCCAGCTGGCTGTATGCAGATCTTTGATACTGAAGTGATATTGGAAACCATTCACAGCAGTGTAATAAATGGAGTGCCATATCAATCACACAATAATTATTACAGATTTGTTTAATGTTAGCAATAAATAAAATTCATTCTATGTATTATGATGGATTTCTCTTACAGCCAATCCAATGCTAAGCAAACAGAGGGATAGGAAACCAAGTTCAGAGATTCTTGTTTATCTTTTTGATCTTTTGGGGTTTTGCTAAGAAGAAAGGACTATAGTGCTGGGCAATGGAGATCCGCAGATGGTTTCTGAAGTGGGGAGGGGCACGGTAGCAACTGTGCTTAACAACAACAACAACAACAACAAATCTAGCCAAGACGTGCAAAGGAGATCCAATGGTGTTATGAGACCAGTTGGCTCCTGACTGTCTCTGTGCATGCCGTAAGGCAGCCATGATTTGGTGATTGAGAACCATGGATATCCCCTCCACCAACGAACCAGTTACACGTGTACTTACGGGCACCTGGAGTTGTGCCACACTGATCCCTTTTCCTGAGTCACTTCTATGCTCTGGCCACCTGGCCTCCATGGTCCTGTTGGATAGGTTATTACCCCAATTTACTTCTACAGAGTAGAAGAACACTGTCCACATGAGCTTGTCTTATTGAAGCAATGGCCAAACATACCCAATAAGTTATTAATCAGAATTGCTTTTATTTTCATTGCTGATAATCACAATTACAGTTAGTAAATACCTGTTTATCCCCCAGGAATGAAGAAATGGCCCCTCTCCCATATCTAATAGTAGATGGGGTAGGAAGGGAATTAAGGAACGAAGAGATTATGGTACAAATTTCATAATCATTGAGTGTGGTATTTGACATTTCTTATTTCTATGAAATTGAACTGAAATTGGCCTGGTGTTTGCTCTAGTTTATCAAATTGTAGAAAAGCTGACCTACTTCTCCATATAAACTGAGTCACTTAGAGATTTTTTTTTAAAACTAAAAAAAACCTTCCATCAGTTTAGGGTTCTGCCCCCAACTTCCAGTCTTCCAAGCTCTGTTGGGCTGACTGTTGTCCTGGCATGGGAGCGAGGCCTCTGGTAGAAAGCTGGTTTCTGTCCTGCTCTGGTTGGTTGGTGAGGGTGTAGGCTTTGTGGGTGTTCAATTAGTACCAGCTTCACTGCTTGTTCATGGAAAACATCTGTATCCTTTTTGCACTGAGCTGGCAGGTGCATGCAATCACCTGCAGTTTCCTTGCCTGGCTGTGGAACCTCTCCATGCCTTCCTGACTGCCCTTCAGCTATTCTGGGCCAAGCTGAGCTGTGAGCAGCTCTCTGAGATTGTTCTAATTTCCAGGCTTAAGACATCTTCTACCAACACACGCAATCTACCCCTTGGGCAGTGTCTTGGTTAAACTTATTGTATCTCTGAAAAGCACCTCTGCTCTGGGATTCCTCCAAACTCATCTGCTCTTTCTTCTGGCATTCATCTTGTCCCAGCCCCAGGGATCAGCAAGGTTGGTTGGGGATGAGACAGGGGACCCTTCTGATGGTGGCCCCATCATCCAAGTTCAAATCTCCTCCCTTCCAATTTTCTCCGCTTGGTGGCTAGCCTAACCTTGGTTTGCTTTGAGGCAGGAACATGCCTTCTTCTTGCTCTGCTGTTTGCAGCTACAGTGTCTGTTTCAAGCCCCTTAGCTTCTTATTCTCTTGGCACACAGAAACCTTTACTCTCTCAAGAGCTCTATGCTGGTCATAGAAAGTCTTGACTTTCAAACTTTGGCTTCTACTCTGAGTTTTCTAAAACTCTTTGAGGAAACTCAAATGGCCTCTTTGTCTCAGGCTGTGTTCTCACCCCTCCTACGTGCATACACACCATGAATGCCACTGACATCATTCACTCAAGGCTTGTAGAGGCAAGAGGAAAAATGTAGGCAAGAAAACCCTGTTATTATTTCAAAATATTACACCACTGCATGCTTTTTTCTTCTAATTATTAACCAAATTACCAAGCCTTAAAAGAAAGTGGCTGTGGGTGCTGTTTCTAGGTAGTCTCTGTGCACTTATTCTACCTTTCCTTTGTGGGAGAATCTGCTAGAACATCCCAGTGCTTTGCTGCCTTTCCTGTTTCTAATGAGTGCATCATCCATGATTGTTAGCATAAACTAGAGCACAACTTGTAGCCAGACTCTGGTTTCACACTGTGCCAGAGTTATGCTCTGCATAACAGACTGTGTTCTTATTCCTACTTCTCCTAGAAAACTTCATGCATTCCAAATATTTAGAGTGAAGGTGGGATTTTGGTTAATTTGGTTTTCTGTTTAAAATGAGATCCTGCCTTCCTTCACACCCACCCCCACGGCAAAATATATGTGGTAGACTGCAAAAATGACCACAAATTCTCCACCTCCCATCAAGAAGTGGAAATGCTTTCTCCACTCCTTGACTCTGACCTTGGCCATGTGATTTGCTTTGGCCAATGGGATCTTAGCAAATGTGACACAAGTAGAGGCTTACAAACTACTATGCACTGTGGTTTGCCCTCTCATGCTCTGCATTATTCCATTTTGCATTGCTGTAAAGTAATACCCAGGACTGAGTAATTTATAAAGAAAAGAGGTTTATTTGGCTCACAGTTCTGCAGGTTGTACAAGCATGGTATCAGCTTCTGCTTGGCTTCTGGTGAGGCCTCAGGAAGATTTTACTCATGGTGGAAGGCAAAGGGGGAGTATATGTGTCACATGGTGAGAGAGGGAGCAAGAGAGAGAGTGGGGAAGCCCCACACTCTTTTTAACAACCAGATTTCATGGTAACTTATTACCATGGGAAGGGCACAAGCCATTCACGAGGGATCTGCCTCCATGACTGAAATATCTCATACTACGCCCCACCTCCAAAACTGGAGATCACATTTCAACATAAGATTTGGAGGGGACAAACATCCAAACTATGTCACACTCCTAGGGGCCCTGTGGCCACCACCATGTGAATGAGCCTTGGGCTTGCTTGCTGGATTATGGGACATCTGTAGGCTAGTCACTCCTGTGACCTCAACTGACTTGGCAGCTGACCACAGATGCTTAAGTGAGCCTACCTTTGACCAGCAGAACAGCCCAGCTGAGCCTAGCCCAAATTGCTACTCCACTGATTCTTGAGCTAAATAAGCTGTTATTATTTTAAGCTACTGACTTATGGGGTAGTTTGTCGTGCAGAAAAAGCTAACCATTACAAGATGCTAAACACAATGGAATGTTTGGTGAATTGGCATTTTGTATCCTCAGGGTTATAGACTGGACATCAATTCTTTCCATATGGGCTGGATTTATATCAAGTCCAGGATATACCTAAATTCTTCTTTTAAAAAGTTAGCCAGTATACTGTTGTGTTAAAATGCAAATGCCAGAATAATATGCTAAGTATAATGCCATTAGATGAGCTAAATTTATGCTGCGTATATATGCTTGTATACACATGGAAAATTCTAGAAGAACACTGAAGAAGCTGTTAATAGAGGATACCTCTGGGCCTGGGACTGGGGTGGAATAGGGGTAGGAAAAACTTTTTTGTTGTTTATATCAAGTTTGAAATTTTCACCATGATTACATGTTAATTTTATAATTAAAAAATACTAAAATTAAAAAAAATAAAGTCTATCACCAAATAATCTAAGAGTACCAGCTTAGTTCAAGGAGTTGTGCTGCTTATTTCATTTGTATTTTTTTAATTAAAAGCTTAGTGTCCAAAATACATCCTGATTACTGCAGGATTTTTATCAGCGTAGGCACCAGTGAATTGAGTTTTTACTCTGGTAAGCATTTGCTGCATGTCAAAAATACTGGCTTTAAAGAAAGAAAATGCTTATTTATTTAGTTTTATATTAATTTCCCACCTACTTCCGAGAAATATTTGAAACTCTTAATGTAATGCATTAATTAAACACTGCTAGGGAAGAATTTCTAGCCAAGTAAAAGAACTTGTATTACCATAGCGCTACATTTGCAAATTGGAAAAATAAAAGGCCAGAAAATCTGACTTCATTGAGCACTCCTAGCTCAGACCCACTAAACAGAATTTGAATCAAGACTAGGATAAGGGTGTATGAACTGAGAGATGAGGATCTTTAAGTAGAATGAAAAAGACCCAGGCCCTGGATAGTTAGCTTTTAGCAGCAATTCACAGACGTGGCTACCAGGGCCTGAGAAGCTAGATCGTGGGCTGCAGAGAGTTGTGGCTTTGCTTTTGAGTCCCAGGATCTGTCAAACCAATGCAGCAAACAGCCTGCAGGAAACTCTCTTGACTCCAAGCTCAGATGGCCCTCTCTGGTTCTCCTGGGGTCTGATTAACCACAGGATCATGTGGCATCTAAAGATTATGTCATCAGCCTGCCTGTACCACACTTACTGCATAGAGGCTGCAGAAGTTGACCCTCAAATCAGGCTGTGGAAAAATTCCAGGATCAGGTTTCATGGTGGATTTCCCACATAAGATGCATAATGTGGTGAGAAACTTGGCCTAAGGCATTGTTGTGGTGGGCTGGGAGTATTGAGGCAACACTTCTCACAAGGACAGAGAAGAATTTACATTGCAGTGAGATGTGTTGATCTGAGCCAAAGGGCAATGGAACAGGTGAGGGTGAGGGAGAAATGCCTTGTAGAATTCAAGAAAGGGATTAAAAAGGGCATCATGAACAGTCCTATTGCTTTAGAAATCCATATACCTGTATACAGGGTATAAACACAAAATAAATTTCAGATGTCAGCGGAAGACCTCATAGCTTTTGGTTGGATGGAACATAGGCCTACTTACATTGGCTCAATTAAAGAGACTTTTATTAAATAGGCATGGGACAAACAACAATGGTTTGAGGACTGGCATTGCAAACAAGGTGATGGGATCCAAGGTTGTCAACCTCTCTTTCTTCTTCTTGGAGCCACATGTTCTCTTATTTCTCATTTTCCTTGCTTGTCCTCCCCATTCTTGTCTGTGCCATTGCAGGTGGATTTGTTTGTTTATTCATTAGCATTCATGTAGCTTAAACAGACTGCTCCATCCCAGTTTGGTGGAGCTTCTCAATTCAAGCAATCATATTATATGATCATGGTTTCTGTGTCTCTCGGTGCTATGGTCTGAATGCATCCCTCAAATTCATATGTTGAAACTCGATCGGCAATGTGATGGTTGTAAGAAGTGGGGCCTTTAAGAAGTGATTAAGTCATGAGGGCCCCATTAAGTCGTAATACCGTAGATGGGATTAGGGACTTTATAAAAGGGCTTTAAGGAGTGGATCCATTCCATTTCAGCTCTTCTGCCATGTAAGGACACAGCATTCATCCCCTTTTGCCTTTTTTGCCTTTTGCCATGTGAGGATGCAGCAATAAGGTGCCACCTTGGAATCAGCAAGCAGTCCTCACAGACACCAAATCTGCCGGTGTCTTGATCTCAGACTTCCCAGCCTCTATAACTGTGAGAAAATAAATTTCTGTTTCTTTTAAATCACCCAGTCTCGGGTATTTTGTTATAGCAGCACAAACAAACTAAGGAACTTGGTTCAAATTTTCAGACTCTGACATAGGTGTGTGTTTCCCTCAGCCAGGAGATTCATGCTCAGTTGCAGGAGATGTCCCTACACCTCTTTGCCTGAAGCCTTCTCTGGTCTCTGTTGTGTCTAGGTAGATGGGGCTAGCTAGAAGTATTGTGTATGAATGCCCAGGGACTGACGAGAGTTAGTGTCTAAACACCCTATCCTTTTGCTCCTTTACCCCAATTCTTTTGCCCCTTTGCCCAAGGCTTGTCTTCTACACTCTTCTCCAGCAGCACTGAGCTCCAGTTGCCTAGAGTGGTAACTTGCTTGACAATACACCCTGTATTAGTTGCCTTCCGTCTCGCATTTCTTCAGTCCACTATTGGTGCATCTTAGCATCACCTCCTAAATAAACTACTTGCATGTGAATCCTTGCCTCAGAGTCTGCTTCTAGGGGAATCCAAACTGAAATACTAGTCCAATTAACTATGACCAAAGTCACTTGAGCAGAAGGGATATCTTCAGAAAGGAGCTGTAGGTGAAGTAGACATAGAAAGGTTGACCTTGTTAAAAAAAATAAGAAGGGAGGTGAAGCATCTGCGCATGATAAAA
Source organism: Cacajao melanocephalus (assembly GCA_963573385.1). Lineage (NCBI taxonomy): Eukaryota > Metazoa > Chordata > Mammalia > Primates > Pitheciidae > Cacajao > Cacajao melanocephalus. The sequence continues at coordinate 20,509 of CAUYLG010045086.1, read as the reverse complement.
AGATTTACACCCACATGGAAATCCACAGTCCTGAGGGCAGGGCTGTGTTGGGAATCATGTGGGTGGAGATCAAAGGCAAGGGGAACAGAAGTCATATTGTTGCAGAAGCATATTTCAGGTTTCTGGACCAGATGGGGGAAACTGATGATGGTTCCTGACTCCAACCACACAACTGGCTCAGAGGCGAGAGACCTACTGATGAGGGTGCCACCAACTGGTTGGTTGCTCAGAGTTCCCACCAGCTGCGAGCAGAGCATCTGAGCAAACTCTTGGCTTGCCTTGCCTTGCTGACACTCTCACCTCCTATAAGGTAGAGGAGCGGCCAGTGGAGAATTGCTACTTTTGAGTTGAATCAAACCAAGAAGCGGGAAGTATTCTGGACCTTGGGTGAAAGTGAGTTCATTATCTCAGAAGAGGGTCATGAAGAGTGGGCTGGTCAGACTTCAAAAGTCTTGAAACAGTGGTTCTCAGGCTTGGGTGTGGAAGGGTTTATATATGTGAACAAGGGCAGATACAGATCTGCCTGCGGCTCTGCCTCCAAGACTGACTGGGTATATTGTGAGTGGGGCCAGGAATTTTAGGTGTTCTTAATGAAGGGGGTTCCAGAAGGCATTTTGAGGAATAGTGCTTTAGAAAAAACAGGTAGGAATTCACAGCTTGAGACATTAAAGAGACCATCCACAAGGTTGGAAGAATTCAAAACAAAATTCCAAGTCAGCCACCACAAAGGAGCCCAAGGAGGAAGACAAGATGAATCTGATGAAGAGCTACCGCTACACAGGGAGCCCTGATGAACACGATTTAAAAAAAAATAATGCAGAAGAGCTGGCAGATAGCCAACCAAGAACAGAAAACAGTTGCAAAGAACACTAAGAGTGGTGCCAGGAAGGCTCAGGGGTGAAGTGAACCTTAAACAATGTCAGGGCATCAAAAAGGGATTTTTGTGTTAAATTCTGAATAGGAGGGTGAACACACAAGGCATCTGCTCACTGCTTGTGGGTCCAATGAGATAACGTTCACAGACAAAAGAGGAAGTGGCTCTCAACCCTCTTTTGTATTGGCCTCCTGAGAATTGCAGTAACCATTATTAGACACCTCTCTGTGCACATATTATCTCATTGAATCTTCACTACCCTCTGCAAGGCAAGCATTCTTCATACTAGTCAGCTGTCTTCTGTTTGCAAGTGGAAGAAATCCAGCTCAAACTAACTTAGAGAATTGATTAAAGCAGATCATAGAAACTAGAAAAAAAAAAAAGAAAAAAAATAGAATAAAAAGAGAATTGATTGGCTCCTGTACCTAGGAAGGAAAGTGATGGGGCTGGTCATATGCATGATTGGGTCTAGAGGGGCAGAGGATTCTCTCTCATTCTCTCTCCTTAGGGTGGGCCTCCCTTTCCTCTGCAGACAGACCTCCCACGTGTGTTGGGGAACACAGCCACAGCCAGTGTCTGCATGACATCTCTCCAGCTCCATGGCCCTTAGGCAATGGGCCTTCCCCGCTAGTTCCAGTCAGAACAATCCTGGGCCAAGCATGGTGGCTCATGCCTGTAATCCCAGCACTTTGGGAGGCTGAGGTGGGCAGATCACTGAAGGTCAGGAGTTTGAGACCAGCATGGCAAGCATGGTGAAACTCCATCTCTACTAAAAACATAAAAATCAGCCAGGTGTGGTGGCACGTGCCTATAATCTTAGCTACTTGGGAGGCTGAGGCAGGAAAATCACTTGATCTTGGGAGGCGGAGGTTGCATTGAGCCAAGATTGTGCCACTGCACTCCAGCCTGGGTGACAGAGTGAGATTCTGTCTCAAGGTTAAAAAAAAAAAAAAAGAACAATTCTGGAGAAGGTCTCTGGTTGGCCTCCTTGGGTCACAGTCTTATTCCTGAGGTGTCAGGTGAATGGAATACTCTGGCTAGGTCTGTGTCATTCGCCTCATGGCTGAGCAAGGAGTAAGGGAGGCCTGTTATTAGAACAAGGGAGTTATGTTTGGAGACTCCTGGTTAACTCAAAAGAATAACTACCACAGTCCCATTCCCATTCCCATTTTACAGATGTGGAAGCTGAGACTGAGAGAGATCAATGAAGTTGCCCAGGTGATACATATAGTGTATTGTGGAGCCAGAACTCAATGCCGGCCCTGTTGCTTCTGTTAAACAGAGGTGTCTTTCATCCATCTGTGCAAGACTGGAGATGGAGAACAGAGATCAGAACTTGTTTTCTGGAAGGGTGTATGGAAGAACTCACTGATGCCTCAGGCTCCCTTTAGCAGGCTGGTGTCCCCATCCCCTGTTTTCTGTAAGTGTCAGCTGTTGATGAATCATAGCAGCGCCGTTCTCCTGACAATTGCTCTCAGTTGGATGAGAGTACCCACTGGGAAATGTCTGGGAGATTACCACCCCCTTTGCCACACAGTGGTCAGTAGTCCATAGCTAACTGAGAGGGAGGTAGAGAAACCCACTTCTTTGCCTCAACGTGGGTAAGCCTGTGGTACCTTCACATTCTAGAGCTCCCCACAGGACCAAGCCAAGGTGAGACTTCAGCTGAACCACATCTCTATTTCTCCTCTTCTCTCCTGACTCCTTTCTTCTTCTTAAAGTTCCTTCTGAGAGCACTTGCTTATTCATTCACTTGCCTAGGAATCCCTGTCTCAGCTTCTGCTTCAAGGGAGCCTGACCTAAGACATGTGTTTTGGATCACAAACTGGTTGTCAATTCATGGGTGCAAGGGAAGGAGCAGGAACCCCACTGTGGAGCCATACATCTTCAGGAAGCCGGGTGCAGTTGCTCATGCTTATAATACCAGCACTTGGGGAGGCCAAGGTGAGAGGATTTTGCTTGAGGCCAGGACTTCATCACCAGCCAGGGCAACAGAGTGAGACCCCATTTCTATTTAATAAATAAATAAAATACAATACAAATAAATCAGGAAAGCAGGGATGCTGAGAGAAAGCAGGGAGGGGTGGGGGAAGAGGGAATGAGGGGCTAGAGGCATTGATTTTATTTTTAAAATTATGATAAAATATACATAAAATTGATTATTTAAACCTTTTAAAGTATACAGTTCAGTAGCATTAACTACATGCGCATTGTTGTGTGGCCATCACCACCATCCAGCTCCAGAGCTTTTTCATCTTGCAAAACGAAAACTCTATACCCGTTAAGCATTAACTCCCCATTCCCCTCTCCCCACAGACCCCGACAAGCACCACTCTACTGTCTCTAAATTTGGCTACTCTAGGAATGTCAGATAAATGTCTTCAGTATTTGTCTTTTTGTGTCTAGCTTCTTTCACTTAGCATAATGTCTTCAACATCCATCCATATTGTAACACGTGTCAGTACATTATTCTCTTTTAAGGCTAATATTCCATTGTATGGATATACCACATTTTTTTATTCATTTATCTGTCGATACACACTTTGATTGTCTCTACCTTTTTCTACTGTTAATAATGCTCTATGAATGTGGCTGTACAAATATCTGTTTGCGCCTCTGCCTTCAGTTCTTTTGGGTACATGCCCAGAAGCAGGATTGCTGGATCATATAGTAACCCTATGTTTAATTTTTTGAGGAACCATCATACTGTTTCCACAGAGGCTGTACCATTTTATATTCCCACTAGCAGTGCACAAGTGTTCCGATTTTTCCATATCCTCCCAACACATGTTATTTTCTGTTTTTTTGGGTAATAGTTACCCTAATGGGTGTGAAGTGGAAGCATTTTTGGAGGCAGAAGGCTGAGAAGCTATTTCCATATCTCTGCAGTGGCTACTGGGATGGCCTGGCGGGGTTACCCATTGTCACTAAAAGCAGCCTGATGATAGCCAGGATCATGGTCCCTGGGCCCATCTCTGTCTTCTCTGTGGCTATCAATACCGCAGGGGTGAGGAGCTTCATTGTCTCCACCATTTACATTTTCTTTGCTATATCTCTAAATCTCTTTGCCAGTGGGTGCAGACAGAACCCCACTGGGTGGAGAAGGAGGACAATTTTAGTGGCAGATTGTTCAGTCCTCAGCTGCAGCTCTGCTCTCTGGCACTGGGCCAGGTGCTGCTTATCATTTTCTCTTTCCTAAGGCTGATTCTCTTCAGGAGGCACCATGGCACCTGGGATTGAGTCTCTCCAGCCGCCTGGGCCTCCTTGGGAAGGGAGACCCCAGTGTGGACTCAGCCAAGCTCTGTGAGATCCCCTTTCCCCTGTTGTCCTTGGTCTTAGTTTGGGCTCCCCTAAAAACGGACCTAAGGATTCCAGTGCAAGTAATTCATTTGGGAGGTGAGCCCAGAAAGTACAGTGAGAGAGAAGTGAGACAAGAAAGGAAGGAAAGCCAACAAAGGGTGCTTTAAGCGGTTTTCCAATGCGGGCACTAAAGCTCAATCCCTCAAGGGACCTTCTCACGGAGACAGGTCCTCAAAACTGTCCCCCACTGAGGATGAGGAAGCTGAGGCATTTCTCCACCAACCTGTGGCCTTCATTGTTTGTGGGCTGTTCTGGAAGAGTGTAAACTCACTGGCACTTCTAGGTTGCCCCAGACGTGGTCTGAACATGCCACTGCAGCCAGAGAGAGCTCCAGAAATGCAAATTAAAATCACTCTGTGATAGCACCTCACACCTGTTAGATTGCCTGTTATCAAAAGATGAAAGATATCAAATATTGGTGAGGATGTGGAGAAAAGGAAACCCAAGTGCACTGTTGGTGGGAATGTAAATTAGTATAGCCATTATGTAAAACAGTATGGAGATTCCTGAAAGAATTAAAATAGAACTACCATATGATCTAGTAATTCCACTGCTGGGTATATACCCAAAGGAAATCAGTATGTGGAAGAGAGATCTGTTTCCCTATGTTTGTTGCAGCATTGTTTATAATGGCCAAAATATGGAATCAACATAAGTGTCCACCAATGGATGAAGGGATAAAGAAAATGTACTACATATACACTATGAAATACTATGTAGCCTTAAAAAAACAGGAAATTCTATCATTTGTGACAATGTGAATGAACCTGGAGGACATTATGCTAAGTGAAACAGTACAGGAATAGAGACAAATGCCATATAATCTCACTTGTAAGTTGAATCTAAAAAAGTCAAACTCAGCCGGGTGCAGTGGTGCTTGCTTATAATCCTAGCACTTTGAGTGGCTGAGGTGGGCAGATCACTTGAGCTCAGGAGTTGGAGACCAGTCTGGGCAACATGGCAAAACCCTGTCTCTACTAAAAAATACAAAAATTAGCCAAGTGTGGTGGTGCATGCCTGCAGTCCCAGGTACTCGGGAGGCTGAGGTGGGAGGATCATTTGAGTGCAGGAGGTGGAGGCTGCAGTGAGCCAAGATCACACCACTGCACTCCAGCTTAAAAAAAAACAAACCTTAAACTGATAGAAGCATAGAAGCAGAGAGTAGAATGGTGGTTGCCAGAGGCTGGGGAGGGGGCTGGGGAAAGGGGAGATGTTAATCAATGGGTACACAGTTCAGTTAGACATGAGAAATAAGTTCTGGTGATATATTGCACAATACAGTGTGACACTTAAAATAATGTATTGCATATTTCAAAATCACTAAAAGAGAAGATTTTAAATGTTCTCACCACAAAGAAATGATAAATATTTGAGGTGATGGTTAGACTAATTAGCCTGATTTGATCATTCCATGATGTAAACATGTATCCAGGTATCCAAACATCACATTGTGCCTCACGAATATATACAATTATTATTTGTCAATTAAAAATAAAGTAAAACTCAAAGACAAAGAGAACTCTCAGGTAGAGGGATAGAAAACACAGCTAGAGTGTGACACTTGGTTAGGCTGAGAGGCTATAGGTGAGGCACTGACAGCGCTTGCTGCCTTGTCCTTGGTATTAGAGGTTGTTCATGTCAACCTGGAAGAAGGTGGTGAGGTCAGGATGGAGGATGTGGTCCTACATTTGCACTTGGTGGACACTTTCAGACTCCTATTTAGTTTAGAGTAACATTTATGAGTCCCTACTTCATATGCAACATCATATTTTATCCTCATGATAGCACCATCAAAGGTGTTTTCTATGTTTTGAATGTCTGTGCTTTCCAGAATTCACGTTGAAACTTAATCTCCAATGCAATAGTATTTAAGAGGTAGAGCCATTAGGAGGTGATTAGATCATGAGGGCTCTTTCCTCATGAATAGGATTGAGGCCCTTATAAAAGAGGCTTGATACAGTGTTAGGTTTTTTTTTTTGTCCTTTTGTCCTTCCATCCCTTCTGCCACATGAGGACATGGTATTCATACCCTATGGAGGATGCAGCAAGAAGGTACCATCTTGGAAGCAGAGAGCAGCCCTCACCAGACATCAGATTTGCTGGTGTCTTGAACTTCTCAGCCTCCAAGACTGTAAGAAATAAATTTCTATTATTTATAAATTATCTAGTCTCATGTATTTTGTTATAGCAGCACAAAAGGACTAAGACAAAAATTGGTAACAAAGAAGTAGGGTGTTGCTCTAACAAATGCCTGGAAATACAGAAGCAGCTTTGGAACTGGGTAATGAGTGGAAGCTAGAAGAATTTGAAGGAATAGGCTAGAAAAGCTTATATTGCCATGAATGGTTCATAAGGGGTGATTCTTATGGGGGTGCAGAATAAGAGAAGAGCTGTAGAAAGAGCCTCAGTTTTCTTAGAGATTAGTTAAGTAGTCATGAACACAATGTTGGTAGAAATATGGACAGTAAAGGCCATTCTGATGAGGTCTTAGAGGTGAAGAACATGCTGTGGATTGGAAACTGAAGGAAAGGCCATTCTTGTTACAACGTGGAAAAAAAAATAGCTGAATTATATCTATATCCTAGTGCTTTGTGGAAGGGAGAACTTGAGAATGATGAACGAGGTTATTTGCTGAAAGAAATCTCTAAGCAAAGTGCTCAGGGTGCTGCATGGCTTCTCTTGAAGCCTATGGTAAAATGCAAGAAGAGAGAAATGAATTACAGACGGAATTTATAATCAAAAGAGAAGCAGAACTTAAAGATTGGAAAAATTCTCAGCTTGGCCATGTAAAGAATGAAAAATGTGTTTAGAGAGCACACCAAGAATGTGGCCAAGTTACCTGCTGATAAGGAGGTTAGTAGGGATAGGTGCTATTTATCAAACATTGGAAGAATGACCCCAAAGGTATTTTGGAGAATGGTGCTGCCACCCCCATCACGGGCCCAGATTTCCAGCGTCTTGAGGGCAGAATGGTTTCAGAAGGGGCCCAGGGAATCTGCTGGACTTCGAGGCTGCTTCTCAGGGCTGCTTCAAGATTCCACTCCATGAATTCTGGCACAGTGTTCCTCCTTTCTTTAGGGGGACATTTACCTTGGTGACTCCAGCAGGCTCAGGTGGGCACCAATGGTAAACCTGGAGGCATTCACATGGTGCTAACTCTGCAGGCATGCAGAGTGCAGGAGCCATGGAGTCTATCTACACCTAGATTTAATAGATGTCTTGGAGAGCCTTGGGGCCTAGGCAGAGAACTGCCACAGGAGCAGGGCTACCACTGAGAACACTCACTAGGGCAACGCTTAGTGTAGCCACAGGGGTGGGGCCTCCCCCAAGACTCATACTTAACTGTAGAGCCACTAGGATGCAACATCAGCCTGGGAGAGCTGCAGGTACCCGCTCCTGCAGCATGGGCTGCACCCAACAAAGCCATGGACCCATGAGTCCAGTGAGGCCCAGTGAGGCCAGAAGGCAGGACACTGAGTCAAAGATTATTCTTCAGCTTTAAGATTTAATGTTGTTTGCTTTGTAGAGGTTTGAACTCATTTGGGACCAGTCACCCCTTTCTTCCTTCCTGTTTCTCCCTTTAGGAAGGGAATATCTATCCTATGCCTGTCCACCGTTGTAGTTTGGAAGCACATAACTTGTTTGATTTCACAGGCTTACAGCTGGAGAGGAATTTTCTTTAGGATGAATCACATCTTGAGTCTCACTCACATCTAATTTAGATGATATTTAGATGAGACTTTGGACTTAAAGTTGATGCTGGAACGAGTTAAGGCTTTTGGAGCTATTGAGATGGAAGGAAGATATTTTGTATGTGAGAAGGACATGAATTTGGGATGGGGGGCCCAGGGATGGGATGCTATGCTTTGAATGCTTATGTACCTCCAAAATTCATGTTGAAACTTAATCTCTAATGCAGTATTATTATGTGCAATTTTGCAGATGAGGAGAAGATTGAGAGATGTTAAGAAGCTTCCAAAGGGTGATAACAGGCCCAGCTCTGCCTGTCTTAGCGAGTCTAGCACTCCTCCACATGCATGACAAACTCACCCTTACTGGCTGTAAAATTTTTCTGGTTGATTGATTCCAGAGCCCACATAGAGATGCACCTGTGTAGAGGGGCAGTGGGAAAGTGTTTCCAAAAGGACATTGCTATGGGGACTGGCCCTGACCCACTCACTCTGCATAGTACATGGGCAAGTTATCTTGCCTTTCTGGTGGCCAGTGCTCCCACCTTCAAATGAAGAGCACAGACCAGGCAATCTAATCTCTAAGGCTCCTTCTAGCTCTATGAGTCTATGATTCTATGTGATGTCCAGTCTTCAGTGCACACAATTAAAGTGGCATGTGAGGCACAGCAGTGCCAACTTGTGACATGGGGTGGAGCTGGTTGGGCCTCAGGCAGCTTTCTTCGGGGGACATTTACCTTGGTGGCCTGTGTACCACCTAGTGTGACTCTCAGCTTTGTAGGCTCAGAAACTGAATGTCATGACGGCCAGGATAAGTCAACTCTGGATCCAAGTTCACATGAAGGTGCTAGAATGAGGAGGAAGGTTATTGTGAGCATTAACAAATATAGTTGACTGGATGCTTCTGTTGACTGTCCCCTGGCCCTGCAGGTGAGTCCCAGTTGTCTGAGGGTTATCTGAGGGTTGTCTGAGGGTTGTGAGGTGGACACTCCCTAGTTGTCTGAGGGTTGTGAGGTAGACACTCCCAACTTCTATTTCTGATCTGGTTTCCCTCAGGGTTCAAACAGCAAACAGTGAGTTCAAACTTTCACATTATGATAATCTAAGGAAGACTTATTGCAAGGGCACTGATATGGTTTGGCTGTGTCCCCACTCAGATCTCATCTTGAACGGTAACTCCCACAATTCCTATTTGTCCTGGGAGGAATCCAGTGGGAGGTGATTTAATTATGGGGGTGGGTCTTTCCTGCACTATTCTCATGATAGTGAATGAATCTCACGAGATCTGATGGCTTTAAGAATAGGAATTTGCCTGCACAAGCTCTCTTCTCTTGTCTGCCACCATGTGAGACGTGCCTTTCACCTTCTGCCATGACTGTGAGACCTCCCAGCCACATAGAACTGTAAGCCCAATAAATCTCTTTCTTTTGTAAATTGCCCAGTATTAGGTATGTCTTTATCAGCAGCATGAAAATGGACTAATACAGTAAATTGTTACTAGTAGAGTGGGGTGTTGCTTAAAAGATACCAGAAAATGTGGAAGTGACTTTGGAACTGGGTAACAGGAAGAGGTTGGAACAGTTTAGAGGGCTCAGAAGAAGACACGATAATGTGGGAAAGTTTGGAACTTTCTTGAGACTTGTTGAGTGGCTTTGCCCAAAATGCTGAGGTGCAATATGGACAATAAAGTCCATGCGGAGGTGGTCTCAGATGGAAATGAGGAACTTATTGGGAACTGGAGCAAAGGTGACTCTTGTTATGTTTTAGAAAAAGAGACTGGTGGCATTTTGCTCCTGCCCCAGAGATTTGTGGAACTTTGAACTTGAGAGAGATGATTTAGGGTGTCTGGTGGAAGAAATTTCTAAGCAACAAAGCATTAAAGAGGTGACTTGGGTGCTGTTAAAGGCATCCCATTTTATAAGGGAAGCAGCATAAAAGTTTGGAAAATCTGCAGCCTGACAATGTGATAGGGAAGAAAATCCCATTTTCTGAGGATAATTCAAGCCAGTTGCATAAATTTGCATAAGTAACGAGGAGCTGAATGTTAATCTCCAAGACGATGGGGAAAATGTCTCCAGGGCATGTCAGAGGGCTTCATGGCAGCCCCTCCCATCACAAGCCTGGAGGCCTAGGAGGAATAAATGATTTCGTGGGCCAGGCTCAGGGTCCCCGCACTGTGTGCAGTCTAGAAACTTGGTGTCCTGCTTTCTAGCTGCTCTAGCTGTGACTAAAAGGGGCCAAGGTATGGCTCTCTCCATGGCTTCAGAGGGTGCAAGCCTTGGCAGCTTCCACATGGTGCTGAGCCTGTAGGTGCACAGAGGTCAAGAATTGAGGTTTGGGAACTTTCACCTAGATTTCAGAGGATGTATGGAAACACCTGGGTGTCCAGGCAGAAGTTTACTGTAGGGGCAGGGATCTCATGGAGAACCTCTGCTAAGGCAGTGCAGAAGGGAAGTGTGGGGTTGGAGCTCTCACACAGAGTTCTTACTGGGGCACTGCCTAATGGATCTATGAGTAGAGGGCCACTGTCCTTCAGACCCAGAATGGTAGATCCACTGACAGCTTGCACCACGCACCTGGAAAAGCCACAGACACTCAATGCCAGCCCATGAAAGCAGCTAGGAGGGAGGCTATACCCTGCAGAGCCAAAAGGGTGGGGCTGCCCAAGATCACAAAAACCCACTTCTTGCATCAGTGTGACCCAGATGCAAGACATGGAGTCAAAGATCATTTTGGAGTTTTAAATTTGACTGCCCTGCTGGATTTTGGACTTGCACAGGGCTTTTAGCCCCTTTATTTTGGCCAATTTCTCTCATTTGGAATGGCTGTATTTACTCAATTCCTGTACCCCCATTGTATCTAGGAAGTAACTAACTTGCTTTTGATATTACAGGCTCATAGGTGGAAGGGATTTTCCTTGTCTCAGATGAGACATTGGACTGTTGGCTTTTGAGTTAATGCTGAAATGAGTTAAGACTTTGGGGGACTGTTGGGATGCCATGACTGGTTTTGAAATGTGAGGACATGAGATTTGGGAAGGGCCAAGGGTGGAATGATATGGTTTAGCTGTGTCCCATTCAAAATCTCATCTTGAATCGTAACTCCCACAATTCCCATGTGTCCCACAACCCAGTGGGAGGTGATTGAATTATGGGGGCGGGTCTTTCCAGCACTGTTCTCATGATAGTGAATAGTCTCATGAGATCTGATGGTTCTAAAAATGGGAATTTGCCTGCGCAAACTCTCTTCTCTTGTCTGCTGCCATGTGAGGCGTGCCTTTCACCTTCTGACATGATTGTGAGGCTTCCCAGCCATGTGGAACTGTAAGTCCAGTAAACCTCTTTCTTTTGTAAATTGCCCAGTCTCAGGTATGTCTTTATCAGCAGTGTGGAAACGGACTAATACAGGTACTATTTACAGAGGTGTTTAGGATAGGGAACCACAAAGGATAGCACAGAAACCTGAGGCTGGTAGCATCCCTGAGCACAAAACAATGAGGAGGTAAAGTGGCTACCAGAACCCAAGTATAGACTAAGAAACCTTAAGGGAGGCAGTGAATGACCTTTGGTGAAGGGTGCAGCCAGCTTGAAGTTCCCTTGTGGGGTGGTGGTGGTGGAGGGGGAGCCAGGGGAAGAAGTAAATGAACCGTACTCTCTTTCTTTCCTCTGATTGCCTTCTGGGCTTCCTATTGGCTGAACTCCAGCAAAGTATGAGGCTAGGTCATCTTATCAGGGCCAGAACAGGCAGAGGAGAAAGGAGAGTGATCCTGGAGGGAAACATGCAAGGTATCCAGCCAGGACCTCCCCAGCCTGCCATCTGATGGACACATTCTAATTTCCTAACAACTTCTATCAGGCTGCTGCCAAGTCTCACTGGCTCAGGAATTCCATCCCTTCAAGGTGACTCTGTTCTGACACATTAAATGTTGATGGCTTAGTTTACTGCTCAGGGGCAAACTTATTTCCCTTATTTTAAATTCTGGAGTGAGGAGTTACCTCCCACAAACTCTTGTGGCCCAAGTAAACAGGATGGAGAGAGAAGGCTAAATAATGTGCACTTGAAAAGGCCTTGAGGACTTCAAGTACCACATGCTCGGTGAGTCAACATGAAATTAAGTGAGGCTGTGAGCATGTTCAAATGGGGGGAAAGGAAGGGAATAATATAGACAGAAAAATTCTATAAGTTAATATAGCAAAGCATTATCCAGCTGCACAGCATTAACAGAAGTATGTAAGCTAGAACAAGGGAGGTGATAATCTGTCTCTACACTCAACTGGTCACTTTGCACCTGAAGCCCTGGATCTAGGTGTGGAAGACACACCTATTAAGGGGCAATATCTGCCTCTCAGGATCCCTCTCCCATGATTGGCCCTAGTTTTTCCCCCACTAAGTTCCTACAGGCACATCTAATTTCTCCTGCACATAACCACAATTGAAACAGTTGGATATAACTGATGTGCTTGCTGCCATCTTTCCCCCACTGTAAACATCTCTAGTCCTCTAGTACTTTCCTCAGATACCATGGCTCTAGTAGCCCACACCAATGGCCATATTTGCTCCATTTCTGAAATCTTAGCTTTCTCCACCTCTCCCTCCCTTCTTCTTCTCAAACACCTGTGCTTTGACTGCCTCAACTTAAGGACTCTCTATCTATTTTCTAGTGACTTCTGGCTTCAAATCAAGAAGCCAGAGTCCCATCCTTGACTTTCTGTCCAGCTTCTGTTTCTCTTCATCTGTCTTGTAAAACTCTAATTCTCGATCGGTGTGACTGCTGGACATCTTTATTCGTAAGCCCATGGAGCTGTTGGAGAAAATGAACCACTGTGGCCCGACAACATGACAAATCCATGTTCTCCATCCTCAGCTGCGCCTTAAATGCGTCTTGATATTCTTTCTTTGTGTCTTTAGTTATGTGACTAAGTTCCTGGCTAATAGTCACATGATTAATCGTCTCTGCTACTTTAAGCTTTGACGTCTGTCTTTGGACTCTTACTGGTCATCTTCCATTTTATTTGCTACTGATCTTGCCCCCACTCTTGTTTTCTTTTTTGTTGAAATATAACTACAAACAGTAAAGTGCACAAATCTTAAGTGTCATCTGATGAATATTTACATACATCTGTACTCATGGTAAATCACCACCCAAATCAAGATATTGAATGTTCTCATTACTCAGAAACTAGAAAATTCCCTTGGACCCTCATAGTCAATAACCTGTCCTTCCCAGGTAACCACTATTCTGGCATTTATCACCATAGATGAGTTTTGCTTGTTTTTTAATTTCACATAAATACAGTATATATTGTACATATTTTATATATGTATAAATTTACATATATACACTTACATATATAAATTTCATATCTGGCTTCTTTAGGTCAACATAGTATCTATGAGATTCACCTATGTTGTTGAAATTAGTTTGATCTTTGTCATTGCTGTATGCTATTCCATTGCATGAAGTAAACCAGAATTTGTAATTTCATTCTTTGATTAAACAGACTTTTGGATGGTTTCCAATTTGGAGCTATCATGAGTAAATCCGTCATGAACATTCTGGTTCCTGTCTTGCCGGAATAGGAACTCATTCCTCTTGTTATTTCCTACTTTTATGTGAAAATAAAAGGTCATCAGGTAAGAAGCCCCTCTCTTTCTCACTGTCTACTGAGTTATCTCCTTCTGCCTCTTGTTCTTGCCTCCCTACTTAAACGCTTAGTGAAGAGATAGCCTCTTATACCAAGACACGTTTCCCAGCCCCTGCCCCCAGAGGCACTTAACCAACTGTCCTCCCATCTGTTCCTCCAATGCATTCTCTCTACAAGGCTTTTCTATCAACTCACCTCCATCTTAAATAAAAAACCAAATCAGACAATACATTACACTCCAGCTACTGGTCGTAGCTATCAACACAGGCAGTTGGCACGCATGGGAATGGCCCCATAGCTTCAGATGACCTTGCAGGTGGGCTGAAGGGATGACTTAGTGTCCACAATATGGGCTGCCCCCATCCCTCCTTCCCTCCTTGAAATTCTTTCTTCCCACAGCCTCTGCGAATCAATCACTCACGGTTTCCCACTTGCTCCAACTGTTTCTCCTGCATACTTCTAGACTCCTCTCTTTGAAGAGCTAGCTGTCTAAAAGCCCAAACTGGCCCCCACCCCAGGCCTTCTAGCTTACTCGCTCTGCCTCACCTTCCGAGGGACCTCACTTGTACTCAGGGCTTTGATTTCCGCTTCTTTGCTACTGACTCCTATATTCATGTTTTAGCAGATCTCTCAGTTGCAATCTAAGCCCTTACATCTTATCTGTCCATGTGCCATCTCTGTTTTTAGACATTTCACGGGCTTCTCAACAAGTCCAAGGCTGAACTCAGCAACTGTAACTTCTGTGCCCAGTAAACCTGCTCCTCCTTTGTATTTCTTGTCTCTGTGGATGGCACCACCATCCCCTCACACTCCCAAGCCTGAAACTCGAAACTCATCTGTGGCAGACATTGTTGATTGCCTGACCCAACCCTCATTCCTGACAAGGAACCACATTGTGGAACCATGGGCCACAGTTTAGGCTGATGACTCTAAGCAGAAGTTTGCTGTGGGTTTCTGGGGAAGTTTTCGTTCCCGTGATACAGGTGCTGCTCTTTTCTCTTCTTCCTGCTGGAAGGTAGACATGAAGGCAAGAGCAGTAGCAGCCATCTTGTAACCATGAAGGAGGGATCAAGAGAATCACAGAGACTAAGGTGCTGACATTCTTGGACAGATATTTGCCTAATTCCTCTGTTGTTGTTGCATGAGCAAAATGTATCTTACTTGTTTAAGCCACTGTAGTCAGACTTTTAGATCCACATAGCCTGTAGCAGATGCACTGCTTGGATTTCCCCTTGTAAGACAGAGGCACTCATTTCTCCAGATGTTGAGAGTGATGAATGCTGGATGTCATCCAGTCCAAAATATTTCATAATTTCCACAATTTATTCCAAGATTCCACAGCCTGGCTTAGCCTGCTCTTTTCTTGGTGTTAACTTATTTATCTGATTCACTCACTGGGCTGTAAGTTTCTGAACAGGGCCATGTATTTTGTGACGTTGTTCCTCTGGTACTCGACACAGGAGCTGGGAGATAGTCTACTTCTATCCTTCACGTTTTATGATCATTCACTTTCCAGGGTACTATCTTCTGAATATGTCCAGTTTGCTAATGAATTTTTCGAAGTATGACTTTCAGAACTGAGTGGAATGTGCCAGGAGTGGTCTTGACAAGGGTGGGGACTATCGTTTCCCTTTTCATAGACATTTACATCTGACTCTAGCCTACAGCAGGATTCTTTTTTTTTCTCCAGCCACCATCCCCGACTCTTTACTTATACTGAATTTACTAGCCATTACAGCTTCTTTTTCATCCAAGATATTGCTAAGACACATTTCTCACAGCCTATACCTGAACTTCTGTTTCCTGGATCAAGGGTAGAACTTTATATTCTTCCCTATCAAATGTCACCATTCCTACCAGTCTTGACTGCTGATTTTAATTGGAACTAGAATTGAATATGACTTTTGCATTATTATTTAAATATTTGACTGTAATTTACTATAATTTCTGCAAATCGTCTCAAAAACCTTTATACAAGAGGACACAGAGGAAAATAAATGAATGAATAAATAGAAATACCAATGTGACTGACTAGCTCTACTGTAACAGTCTGTGGGAACATCACTGGAATCCTAGTAGGTTATCCAGTCTTTTTTCTTTTTTTTTTTTTAGATATATATTTTATTGCACTTTAGGTTCTGGGGTACATGTAAAGAACATGCAGGATTGTTGTATACGTACATACTTGGCAATGTGGTTTGCTGCCTCCATCCCCATCACCTATATCTGGCATTTCTCCCCATGTTATCCCTCCCCAACTCCTTACCTCACACTGTCCCTCCCCTAGTCCCCCCACCCACAGACCTCAGTGTGTGATGTTCCCCTCCCTGTGTCCATGTGCTCTCATTGTTCAACACCCACCTATAAGTGAGAACATGTGGTGTTTGATTTTCTGTTCTTGTGTCAGTTTGCTGAGAATGTTGGTTTCCATGTTCATCCATGTCCCTACAAAGGACACGAACTCATCGTTTTTTATGGCTGCATAGTATTCCACGGTGTATCTGTGCCACATTTTCCCTGTCCAGTCTATCGTTGATGGGCATTTGGGTTGGTTCCAAGTCTTTGCTATTGTAAACAGTGCTGCAATGAACATACATGTGCATGTGTCCTTATAGTAGAATGATTTATATTCCTTTGGATACATACCCAATAATGGGATTGCTGGGTCAAATGGAATCTTTTTCTAGGTCCTTGAGGAATCGTCACACTGTCTTCCACAATGGTTGAACTAATTTACACTCCCACCAACAGTGTAAAAGTGTTCCTATTTCTTCACATCCTCTCTAGCATCTGTTGTCTCCAGATTTTTTAATGATCACCATTCTAACTGGCATGAGATAATATCTCAATATGGTTTTGATTTGCATTTCTCTACTGATGAGTGATGATGAGCATTTTTTCATATGTTTGTTGGCCTTATATATGTCTTCTTTTGTAAAGTGTTTGTTCATATCCTTTGCCCACTTTTGAATGGGTTTGTTTGTTTGTTTCTTGTAAATCTGTTTTAGTTCTTTCTAGATTTTGGATATAAGTCCTTTGTCAGATGGTTAGATTGCAAAAATTTTTTCCCATTCTGTTGGTTGCTGGTTCACTCTAATGATTGTTTCTTTTGCTGTGCAGAAGCTCTGGAGTTTAATTAGATCCCATTTGTCTATTTTGGCTTTTGTTATCAATATTTTTGGTGTTTTAGTCATGAAGTCCTTGCCTATGCCTATGTCCTGAATAGTTTTGCCTAGGTTTTCTTCTAGAATTTTTATGGAGTTAGGTCTTATGTTTAACTCTTTAGTCACATCTGGAGTTAATTTTAGTGTAAGGTGTCAGGAAGGGGTCCAGTTTCTGCTTTCTGCACATGGCTAGCCAGTTTTCCCAACACCGTTTATTAAACATGGAGTCCTTTCCCCAATGCTTGTTTTTGTGAGGTTTGTCAAAGACCATATGGTTGTAGATGTGTGGCGTTGCCTCCAAGGCCTCTGTTCTGTTCCACTAGTCTATATCTCTGTTTTGGTGCCAGTACCATGCTATTTTGATTACTGTAGCCTTGTAATTTAGTTTGAAATCAGGTAGCGTGATGCCTCCAGCTTTGTTCTTTTTGCTTAGGATTGACTTGGCTATACGGGCTCTCTTTTGGTTCCACATGATGTTTAAGGTGGTTTTTTCCAGTTTTGTGAAGAGGGTCATAGGTAGCTTGATGAGGATAGCATTGAATCTATAAATTACGTTGGGCAGTATGGCCATTTTCAAAATACTGTTTCTTTCTAAACATGAGCATGGAATGTTTTTCCATCTGTTTGCATCCTCTCTTATTTCCTTGAGCAGTGGTTTGTAGTTTTTCTTGAAGAAGTCCTTTACACTCTTTGTTAGTTGTATTCCTAGGTATTTTATTCTCTTGGTAGCAATTGTGAATGGCAGTTCTTTTTTTATTTGGCTCTCTTTAAGTGTGTTATTCGTGTATAGGAATGCTTGTGATTTCTGCACATTAATTTTGTATCCTGAGACTTTGCTGAAGTTGCTTATCAGTTTCAAGAGATTTTGGGCTGAGACGATGGGGTCTTCTAAATATACAATCATGTCATCTGCAAGTAGAGACAATTTGACTTCCTCCTTTCCTAATTGAATGCCCTTTATTTCTTTTTCTTGCCTGATTGCTCTGGCTAGAACTTCCAATACTATATTGAATAGGAGTGGTGAGAGAGGGCATCCTTGTCTAGTGCCAGATTTTAAAGGGGATGCTTCCAGTTTTTGCCCATTCAGTATGATATTGGCTGTGGGTTTGTCATAAATAGCTTTTATTATTTTGAGATACACTCCATCGATATCTAGTTTATTGAGAGTTTTTAGCATAAAGGGCTGTTGAATTTTGTCGAAGGCTTTCTCTGCATCTATTGAGATAATCGTGGTTTTTGCCTTTGGTTCTGTTTATGTGGTGAATTACATTTACAGACTTGTGTATGTTGAACCAACCTTGCATCCTTGAGATGAAGCCTACTTGATCATGATGGATAACCGTTTTGATGTGCTGTTACAATTGGTTTGCAAGTATTTTTGAAGACATTTGGATCTATGTTCTTCATGGATATTGGCCTGAAGTTTTCTTTTCTTGTTGAGTCTCTGCCAGGTTTTGGTATGAGGATGATGTTGGTCTCATAAAATGACATAGGAAAGACTCCCTCCTCTTGGATTGTTTGGAATAGTTTCAGAAGGAGTGGTGCCGGCTCCTCTTTGTATGTCTGGTAGAATTCAGCTGTAAACCCATCTGGATCTGGGCTTTTTTTGGTTGGTAGGCTATTAATTGCTGCCTCAACTTCAGCCCTTGTTATTGGTCTATTCAGGGTTTCGACTTCTTGCTAATTTAGGCTTGGGAGGGTGCAAGTGTCCAGGAATTTATCCATTTCTTCCAGGTTTACTGGTTTATGTGCATAGAGTTGTTTGTAGTAATCTCTGATGGTAGTTTGCATATCTGTGGAATCGGTGGTGATATCCCCTTTATAATTTTTTATTCCATCTATTTGATTCTTCCCTCTTTTCTTTTTTATTAATCTGGCTAGTGGTTTGTCTATTTTGTTGATCTTTTCAAAAAAACCAGCTCCTGGATTTATTGATTTTTTGAAGGATTTTTTGTGTGTCAATCTCCTTCAGTTCTGCTCTGATCTTAGTTACTTCTTGTCTTCTGCTAGCTTTTGAGTTTTTTTGATCTTGCTCCTCTGGCCCTTTCAATTTTGACGATAGGGTGTCAATTTTAGATGTTTCCTTGCTTCTCATGTGGGCATTTATTGCTATAAATTTTCCTCCAGACACTGCTTTAATGTGTCCCAGAGATTATGGTATGTTGTGTCTTCATTCTCGTTGGTTTTGAAGAACATCTTTATTTCTGCCTTCATCTCATTGTTAATCCAGTCAACATTCAAGAGCCAGTTGTTCCATTTCCATGAAGTTGTGCAGTTCTGATTTAGTTTCTTAATCCTGAGTTCTAATTTGATTGCACTGTGGTTTGTTATGATTTCTGTTCTTCTGAATTTGCTGAGGAGTGATATACTTCCAATTATGTGGTTAATTGTAGAGTAGGTGTGATGTGGTGCTGAGAAGAATGTATATTCTGTGGATTTGGGGTGGAGAGTACTGTGAATGTCTATTAGGTTTCCTTGGTCCAGATCTGAGTTCAAGTCCTGGATATCCTTGTTAATTTTCTGTCTTGTTGATCTGTCTAATATTGACAATGGAGTGCTAAAGTCTCCCACTATTATTGTGTGGAAGTCTAAGACTCTTTGTAGGTTGTTAAGAACTTGCTTTATGTATCTGGGTGCTCCTGTATTGGGTGCATATATATTTAGGATCATTAGCTCTTCTTGTTGCATTGATTCTTTTACCATTATGTAATGCCCTTCTTTGTCTCTTTTGATCTTTGTTGGGTTAAAGTCTATTTTATCAGAGACTAGGATTGCAACTCCTGCTTTTTTTTTTTTTTTCCTCTCCATTTGCTTGGTAAATCTTTCTTCATCCCTTTATTTTGAGCCTATGTGTATCCTTGCATGTGAGATAGGTTTCCTGGATACAGCACACCGATAGGTTTTGACTTTAATTTATCCAATTTCCCAGTCTGTGTCTTTTGATTGGGGCATTTAGCCCATTTACATTTAAGGTTAATATTATTATGTGTTAATTTGATCCTGCCATTTTGACACTAGCTGGTTATTTTGCCCATTAGTTGATGCAGTTTCTTCGTTGTGATGATGCTGTTTACCATTTGGTACATTTTTAGAGTGGCTGGTACTGGTTGTTCCTTTCTATGTTTAGTGCTTCTTTCAGGAGCTCTTGTAAGGTAGGCCTGGTGGTAATGAAATCAGTGAGCAATTGCTTGTCTGTAAAGGAGTTTATTTCTTCTTTGCTTATGAAGCTTAGTTTGGCTGGATATGAAACTCTAAGTTGAATGTTCTTTTCTTTAAGGATGTTGAATACTGGCCCCCACTCTCTTCTGGCTTGTAGAGTTTCTGCCAAGAGATCCACTGTGAGTCTGATGGGCTTCACTTTGTGGGTAACCTGACCTTTCTCTCTGGCTGCCCTTAGCATTTTTTCCTGCATTTCAACCCTGGTGAATCTGAGAATTTTGTGCCTTGGGGTTGCTCTTCTTGAGGAATATCTCTATGGTGTTCTCTGTATTTCCTGGACTTGAATATTGGCCTGCCTTGCTAGGTTGGGGAAGTTCTCCTGGATAGTACCCTGAAAAGTGTTTTCCAGCTTGGATTCATTCTCTTCATCACATTCGGGTATACCTATCAAATGTAGATTAGGTCTTTTCACATATTTCCATATTTCTTGGAGGCTTTGTTCATTTCTTTTTACTCTTTTTTCTCTAATCTTTCCTTCTCATTTTATTTCATTGAGTTGATCTTCAATCTCTGATATCCTTTCTTCTGCTTGGTTGATTTGGCTATTAAAACTTGTGT